>JAHREE010000444.1:3596004-3829438 GCA_033628505.1 Tringa tobata
GGGATATTTAAATTAGGTATTAGGAAGAAATTTTTTACTATGAGGGTGGTGAGGCACTGGAACAGGTTGCCCAGGGAAGTTGTGGGTGCCCCATCCCTAGAGGTGTTCAAGGCCAGGTTGGATGAGGCTTTGAGGAACCTGCTGTAGTGGGAGGTGTCCCTGCCCATGGCAGGGGGACTGGAACTCAATGAGCTTTAAGGTCTCTTCCAACCCAAACCATTCTATGATTCTTCCACATCTGAAAAGTTAGAATTCCTATGGGGGAGGGGAAGAAATCTCTGATACATGGCTGATGTTAGCAGAAGTTGGTTCCAAATCTTTCTGTTGACAAAGACTATTCACAAAACTGTTGCTTCTTTTTCCTGTAGTATACAAGTGGAGGCAAATCTCATGGAAATGTTACCCTTGCTTTCTCTCTTTAAAAAACATTGTGAACTCTTTCCTCGAGAACAGCAACCTGCCTTTCAATGAAGCCCCCTCTCATAGCCTTACAGATGTGTATGCTGTGCCCCTGACTCTAAGGAGTTTTCTACACTAAAGCACTCAGATATGAAAGTTATTCGAGCTAAGGTTTTAATCTCTCATGTCTATACTACTTCAGAGTCAGTCTGTTACAATCAGTATTAATTGTTTTCTCTTTCAGGGGCTAGTTTATTTAATGTGTGTAATGAGGCAGTAATATCAAGAACTTTAGACAGTTGTGTGAAGCAGTAAGCACTACTCTTATTTGACTTTATCTAAAGCACTGTTCTTTCCATCTCAGAGTGCACTGAAATCTCCACAACTGAAAAAAGTACTGACACAAATTATGGAATAAGGATGTGATAAAATAATACATTTATTAGATTTATCCAGCAGCATCATTTTCCAGTTGTCTTTTCTAATCAAAGTACATTACAAAGTAATTATAAGAATTCCAATTAGAAATAGTATATATTTTGAGAACTCGGATATAAAACAATCAAATGGCAGAAGTCTCAAATGATTAAAACTTTAGGATTCTTTAAATTATATGAGTAGCTAACTAGGAATCCTGAATAACATTTTCCTGCAGTGGTACTCAGAGTTTCCTCAAATGGTTCATGTTGTGGAAGCTATCCTTACTAACCAGAAAAGCTAGTAAGATCTACAGTATATTCTGATAGAAGATGATAGAAATAACCAGATAACTACACAGACTGCATTAGTAGAAATTGTTTCCCTTTCTATTAATGTCCACCTCAGGAAATAAATAGTCAATAAAATTAAATTTTCACATTAAAAAACCTGAATAATTTCTTAAATGAACCAATATCTTTTGTATTTTGCTGTTTGGAAAGAAGCTGTTATAGAAACCTAGCTACTTCATTTAATAGTACGAATTACTTCCAGAGACTCCAGCCAAGAACATGGATATTCCAGTGATGAGCAGGAGAAAATCTCATTAAATTAAGTACTCATGGCACTAAAATCTAAATATACCACATGTTTTTAAGAACACTATTAATGGGCTGGTGTTAATTGGAACCTAGAGGAAAAGTATGTGTCTTATGGATTGAGAGGCTATTATTTTATTCCACGCAGTTAAAATACTGTAAGAGCAACATTTTGTACAGCATAATGATGCTGCATTGACTCTTCCATCTTTTGTTTAACACAAGGTAAACAGAGACACCCATTTTTACATACAGTAGTATGTAAAATAGAAAGTAAAGATGCCTATGAGCACCAGTAGAAGTTTTTAAAGGTGCTGTTATATAGTCTAAGATCCTATAAATCAGTAATGTTCCTATATTCGCTTTGTTTGGTTCTTTTTTAGTTTAAGCATTTATATAATGAATTTATCCCTAAAGATACGACCAATTCCATACAGATTTCAACTAGCAATAACACCGAACAAGATAATCTTTCAAAAATTTACAAATGTACAACATATTTATAACATTACTTTCAGACAGCTTCAGTGCAAAGATATACATATAGTACATCATGACAATTGTTCATAAAAATAGCAATTGGCATTTGTCAAAAAACAAGGCATAGTTTCAACATACATCTCCAGCCATTGGCTAAGAGATGTATATATTTTTATAAAGCATTTGAATGTGAACCTTATTCTTCTGTTTATAAAAAATATATGTGCAAATGGATGTGTCTAATTCTCCCTAAATCAGTTACCTAGTTATACCACAGAGTCCTCTTTAACAAGATTGGCGGTATCTTTAAACGTATCCTCTGTTGCTGTATAAGCTAATGGTTGGTCTCTCTTCAGAGTAATCTTGGGAGGCAGCGAAGGAGAAGGGGTAGGGACATTTTCTGTGCCCTGCTGCTGTTCCTTTTCCATCTGAAACAATAATCATAAGTTAATCATAATTCAAGTTCACATTCTAACGTACAAAACATCCAACCTTAGCTTTCAGAAATGTTAAATAAATATCCAAGTATTTTGCTAAAGTCGTGTGATCATATAAGTTATTTCTGCAAATCGCCACCTGTAACAAAAATTAAATGCTAATTTCACCTCAGATAGTAAAGCTGAGTACACTACTACAAACTTACTCCACACATTGAAACTTGTACTTTAATGCTTGAATATCAGGACTAGCTTGGTATGTCTGTATGTACATACATGAACGTAGGTAACATTGGCACTACTACTGTTTGCAAATAGTTAAAATCATTAGTGTTGGGGAAATGAATCCCTGGCTTCCTGAACTCACTCTCTCACCTTGTTCAAGGTTTAAAATTTAAGTTCTTTACAAAAAGCAGCTAGTTTTTGTCACGTGACTGTGGAACTGAGGTTCTTAAGTCACTTAGGCCATCTTGAAATTTTAAAATGTAAGGTGAAAAGGGCTGGAATTACTTGCTCAAGTCAGTAGAACTCCAAACTTTCATGCCTAAGCCAGGGGAGAATTCCTCCAGGACACATACCACCCACTGGCACACCATCTTAAAGAACTGTCTCATCCAACTGTATGGATGAAAAAAATAGGGCCGGTACAGAAACAGGGCTGCAGTACACAGAGCTATTGAATTTTTGTACAGTGCTGAAGCCAGAACTGAGAGAGCAGAAATAGACGCTGCACTCCTAGTGCGGTACAAGCCTCCCACTTGCACTGGGTCCCTGCCTGTACCAGAATGTACCAGCAAGCTGAAACCAGCCCCTGAGATCCTGGAGCGGGAGCAGGCCGCAGAAAAGCAGAGATGTGGGCAATGCAGCTCTGCTGCCTGAGCTGGATGCCTCCTGAACACCTCATTCTGTGTGAAACTTCATAACTTTTCTCAAACCCACTTCAGTCCTACCTTGACCTGGAATTTCTGGGCTGCTTCACTTAGCAGCAGAATCTACATATAATCTTTATCCTATGAAAGCAGGAACAAAGTCTAGCAGTACATTAGCTGAAAAATAGAATTATACAGTATTAAGGAATACCTCTGCATATATTGGGTTTTCAAAATTAGTGTTTTGTTTCACTTTTCTCTTGAAGAAACTCCACTTTGATTCCTGGAACATAAAAATTATGAGAACTTTACACATTTTTCTCAGAACTTCTCTGGAAACTGACATCACCGCTGGTGTATTTCACTTGACTGAATGCTAACTTAGTGATTTCAGCTGGATGTTCTCACATTGCCATGTTGTAATTCTAAGCATGAGACGCAACTTTCTTTTCTGCTAGATAACCAGTTATGGTTACTAAAGCAGTATTCACAAGGCTAGGACAGAAGGCAATAAAAGGGACTGCATTAATTCGTGGAAACCTATCATTCCAGACAAATAGGTCAAAGAGGAAAAAAAAAACAACTTCTTGAAAACAACACCAGAGGAATTACTGGGGGACATGAAACTACCACAGGTTAACACAGCTGTCATTTCAAAGCTCATCAGAGGTGCTTTTTAGTGCACCATGTGTGAAAATAGTCCTGTAAACAAGCCATCATCAGCTCATTCAGATGGATTTTAAGATATAAAAAAAAGTCTCTCCCATGAATCATGAATAAACTAGATGAGGCAATACTATGATCTTGGTGGTTAAAATGTCCTATAAGAACACATAGAACAAGTGTCTTAAATTTCCTAGCTAGCATTTTTAAATATGGATAAAATTACAAATATATGTGAAAAAAAAAACAATTAGGACAGTACACTTACTAAACGTCTTATTTCAATTTGCTGTACCAAAAAAACCCTGGAATTTCACTGTTTTAAACCAAAATGTAATTTTTCTTGGGTTTGTTTTCATATTTTACAGGAGGGAAAAGAAAGAGAAAAAACCTCCACATTCTGCTGCCTCTGTTAAGGTATAAGCCATTAGGCATTTATAAATCATTGTTAGAAGTCCAAAATAAAGCCTTAGTTATAACCATTTCTGCTGGGAAGCAATGACATTTTACAGCAGTTACATTACCATTTTCAGACCAGTATCTCCCCTCAAAATGAAGCAAAGAACAAATAATGAAAGAAAACTCTCTGTTCCGGTCTGTTCACTTCAAAATAACTGGATGGGCCAGGAAGAAGGGGGTTGATCCAAATAGATCCTTACCAAGTGCCCTGGGCAACTCCGTGCTTGTGCTACTTTACTCTTATGGAACTGTTCCAGTTCTAGCTCCTGACCAGCTCTTGTAAGTCTTGTAAATATGGCCCAGTTAGTTGGACTTGATGCAGATTATGTGTCAACTCCATGGCATTATTTAAACAGAATTGAAACTATATTGCAGATTCCCTAACAATTTCCCTGATTTGGAGCAAAAAACAAACAAAGCAGCCCTACAACATTTCTATGTCCTACCTGAGGTGCATCTGTACTCTGAGGGGGGTCCTTCGGACTAGCAGATATCACAGAAGCATATACCGGATTTTCAAAATTTTCATTTTCCTCACTACCAGCTGCTGGTACCTGTACAAGAAGGAAAAGCAACATTCTTCAAAGAAGAAAAGAAGATCATAAATAAAAAGGAAAGATGAAATTCAATCTTGTATTTCTCTTACTTGTGTTGGCCGAACAACTGTAACTGCACTGGCTGCGCTGGCTCCACCATCTCTGGTTGCATACACTGGATTTTCAAATGTGATCGGCTGTTTCCCCGACTCCACTGCAAAGTTTTCATTCTACGAAGGAACAAAACCCAAAACAACAGCTGCAGTGCAATAAACACATCCATATTCCTATGAATTAATTTATAGTCCAATTCTTAATCTCAGGGAACAATGCATATTTACTTTCACATAGGCTTAGACAAAATCTAGCATTTGTTAAAATCAAAACGTTACTTTATTATCCGTTATTTTACTCCCCGACAGAGCGGCCCAGACCTTTGATGGTTCCAACATTACTCCATTCCCTAGCTGGACAAAAAATGCCCCACATTTCAATAATTGACTCAAAGTATTCTATGACGAGGAAAAATGACTCTCACAAATCACACCCTCAACAGGGAAGAGATATCAAAGGAGGCATGATCCCAAAATAAAGATTTCATTTTAGAGACTTCAATTTGACATACAAATTAAAAAGCACTATCTGAAATACAGAAGAATAGGATTCATTCATTTTGTCCCAGCAGGGAGATTGCTATACTTTTTGAGACAAAGCAGTAAGTGCATCCCCTTAGCTATAACATATGAGTTATGTCAGAAATAAAATGTTTCACAGTTTTTAGTACATCTCTTACTATAAATCAATACTTTGCCCATGCATTAAGGCCACTATGTGGATAGCAGCTACTTCACAGACATACTGCCAATCCCAGAGCTGCAGCTACAGTGCTCACAGCAATGGGGCAAAGGTGCTGAGTTAAGCATTTCTTAAGAAAATATTTAGTGGCAGGTAAGGGTAGCCACCCAGGACTAGCCAGCTTAGCATCAACAGGGTAATGAAAGCAAAACCCCACCCAGTTTCACTTGCCCTGCTCCCTGCCATAGCTCCATCACAGGAACAGCGAGGAATAACACAGGAATAGTACATGAGCTAGTTCTTTAAACCTGCCTCACTTCTCCAAACCACGGCTTCGTGCCATAAGGATCCACACTTTGTGCTATGAGAGTATAGCTCTTTACCACACAGGGAATTCTTGTCAGGTCCCTCAAATTAGCCTAGCTTGTGTAAGAACAGCCAGACTGAAAAATACCCCTCTACCATCACTCATGCATATGTGATATTACAATTTTAGGAAGAACATCCCACAGTTCTTCGCTGCCATAAACCAAAGCTTTTGAATTCTGTCGCAGTGAACTATACTGTTTTTTGTTTATACTCTGAATACATAGAGAGATTTAACACCACGGAAGTAGAAATAGCCTGTATCAAAACCTGCTATTAGCAATGTAAAAACTGCATCAGTTGAACTTCACTATGTAAAGGGGGCCTACAGGAGAGATGGGGAGGGACTCTTTATCAGGGAGTGTAGTGACAGAATGAGGGGTAACGGTTTTAAACTGAAAGAGGGGAGATTTACATTAGATATTAGGAAGAAATTCTTTACTGTGAGTGTGGTGAGACACTGGAACAGGTTGCCCAGAGAAGTTGTGGATGCCCCATCTCTGGAAGTGTTCAAGGCCAGGCTGGATGGGGTTTGAGCAATGTGGTCTAGGGAGAGGTGTCCCTGTCCATGGCAGGGGGACTGGAACGAGGTGATCTTTAAGGTCCCTTCTGACACAAATCATTCTATGATTCTATGTCAATATTAGGCCAGAAAATGGAGAGTAGCATGAAGTTTTTAATGCATGAAAAAGATTTGAGGTAATATTGAAGCCTAAAGCTATTTTCCCAGTATTTATTGAAATGTTCATATGGTTATTTTATTACACAAACTGCCTCATAATAACAAAGTGTTTTTCCTCATCTAGAATAGGTCATATACATATATTATGAGCTTATCTTCACTAGCAGTTTCATTCCATGTTAATTTACTGTCACTTAAGTCTGTAATTCATCTTTAACTTTAAAAGCTTAGGGATTTTCTAGTGTAGAGTTTGCAGCAAGTGCTTATTATTCAAACATACCTGTGATCTGTCTACTATAAGTAAAAATTTTTTGTACATTGTACTTCTTGTGGTAAACAGGGGAATATTTTTTCCACAGAAAAACTATACTCTATAGGAAAAACAAGGATGTGCTATTTCTCAGATGTGCATAACAAAGCATGGATTAAGTAGAGTTACACTTTATGATGTCCCCAAAACTATTAAACATGATTTTTTTAAGCTTGCCAAAATAAGAAACTGTCCAATTTATAATTTGTTGTGCAAAGTTACTGTATCCTGTGGTTAGACCTGAGTTTTACCTCTGAAATTTCTAACACAGAGTCTGAATTTGAAAACCACACATTTTAACCTGTTCTATAGAACACAAAGGGGCTCAAAAATTCAATATTAAAATATTTTCATTTGCCTACTCATTCCCCATATAGTCCATGAATAAGCTGAAATAGGAAAGGCGGTAATTGGCTTAATTTCTACCACATAAATCTTTAGAAGTCACATTATTTTGAAGAACAGCCTGCATTTGTCCTTGCCTTCAATTTACAAAAATCAGTTTCAGGAAATTATCAATCAATGTTCACTTCTTTTTCTAGAATACATTTATCATCTCACTATCTTTTTAATACGAAAGACTATAAGCTAAAAATGACATTAAAAGAACACAATTAAAAAAAAAAAAATTCAGAAATAAACCTTACCATTTGCATTGCTCTATCTATAGCAGAGTCTCCTCCAAAGCCAGAGACTCCTATGTCCATACTCACATCTGTTCCAGATCGGAAAGTTACCCCATTGCCATTTTCAGTAGATTTTACAAGACTGCTTAAACTACACCAAAAAAAAAAATAAAGAAGAAATTACACAGAAAGAGAGCTTTTATAAAACAGATTCTCCTAGTTGTTCTTCTAAGCATAATTATCACTTGGAATTTTTGCCAGCTATAAACAAGGGCAGTATTCCTGCATGAGTTCAACAGTTTTTTTAATCAGCCTACTCAGAATTATCTCAACTGTATATGTGCTCACTTAGACATCAAATTAACTCAATGAAGTACAATTCCCCCAAATTTACCAACATTTTGACTATTCATTGAAAAATGCAGCTGAAATGGCATACAAATTTGTGGATATAATTCCAACACCACCTATACTAAAACGTTTATGCATGCAAATCATGAAGATACCTGCAGGATACTGTTTTCACATAAGCAAATGTTCAATCTGCGTATAGATTTGTGGTAATTGCAAGTGCACATTAGATTTGCATGAGAAATATTGGAAGTGGGCTGAAGGAACACTGTTGGGCTCAGTAATTGGAGCAGTGAAAGATAGTAGTGAGTAGCCAAACAAATGACCTTCCATGCACAACTCTGGAGTGGCAGCTCCCCAAAAATATGCAACTACAAATCCACTGCAGAGTTGGCTTTGAGTTAATTTTGTCAAATTTGCCTAACTTGAAGGAAGACAGAAGTGACAGAAGTATTGAAATAATCTTTGCATTTGTGTGTCCTCATTGGAGCCAGCTAGTGCTGAAACTCTTCTTGCCTGCAGCTGGTGCATTGTGCAGCTTTACCAGTTGGCCCCATAGGCATCAGCTGGTTCAGTTTAAAAGCATTTAAATCTTAGCTACGATTCCCGTACATGGACAAGTCCCATGTTGAGGATAACAGCTAAGCTATAGCTTGAGTTAACTCTGCAGTAAAGGTATGAGTTAACAGTTTGAAGAGGGATTGAGCAATGGCAGCACTAAGCTATATTCATGGCAGAAATTAAAACAGTTAATCAAGCCTCACAGACAAAAACCTGACATCTCAATTTCACACAGCATCGTAACTCATATAAGAAGTATTGTTGAACAGTAAAGTTCAAGTCATTGCATTAAAAATTGTACTTGTTCACTATCTGACAATGTAGAAAATTGCCATTCAACAAAGCAAACAGGGAATTTCAGTGAGGAGCTTGGAGATATCTTTCAAACTCTTTGTCCTGCAAGATTGATCTGGACAAAAATTTTGCCCCAATGTAACTATGTCAAGCCATAAATAAATTTAATTAGTCAGGTGTAATCCTCCAGTGAGGAAGCAGTTATAGCTACATCCACATTGCTCATCACAATGATTTAATTACACCAATTTAACAGCTACTACTATGAAATCGGTGCAAAGACTAAGATGCAGCTTTATGCCTTTAAAAACACATAATTTGCTTAAAGCCAAAAAATTTCAAAGCATCATATTCTGACAAAAAAATTAAATCATTACAAATATTTTGTCTTCATCTTCCTTTGATTTAAAATGTAAATTATTTTTGAATGATATTTCAGAAAGCTGGTTTTCACTGGACAGTATGACTGTCAGGAGAGCAGGAACCTACAAAAAGACCAGGTTTCTCAGGCACTGGAAGCAGATAGACATCCCCTACACATAGCCCATATTATTTTTAAATTGATGACTACAGTGTTGCAGATGAGCTACGCCTTCAATGTTAAAAGGTCTCTTTGCCAGAATCATCTTCTTATTACGTTTTACAAAAAAAGTAAAACATATGTAACTCTGGTCTTTTGTATCTTTTTGAACTGAATATCCAGTTCCAGATCTGGTAAACAGTCTTCTATGTTGCTCATTATTTAAAAGCTAATTTAGAATGGAGAAGAGTTTTACGATAGTCTTTTGTTACAAAATAATGATCAGCTCTATTGCTTGGAATCAAAAATCCACTGGAATTGCTACAACACTGCACTTCCCATGTTCCAACAGAATAGGGACACGGCAAACAAACTGGATTTTTCAGAAACATTTAGGAAGAAACATACATTTTCAGTGCACAGACATTACCGCTACGAAAACCTTCAAAACATACCTTGGTAGTTTGGGAAGCGCTGGCAAAAGGGAGCCTGTTCGTCTGTAGTTAAAAAAGCCTCCAACTGCTAACACTCCAATTATTATGATTAGTATGACTGTCAGCAACACTGCTACTGCTGCTATCAAAGACAGAAGAAAAAGCAAACATTCAAGCAAGCACCGTTCAGTGTAAAAAAGAGCCCAGAGAATTATAAGCTTGACCCTGAACAGGTACAATAGTGAGGTATTATACTTTCTTTAGCTCAAAATATCAAGTGTAATATATACTTGAAGCTTACTTGTTCCAGGAGGCACTCCCTTTGACAATCCTATTTCACAATAATTCCCAGTGTAGCCATAAGAACACCTGTAAACATGAGGACAGCTGACTGAATGGCTTTTATTAAGTCTAGGCTCTCAGCTTTATTATTATATTCTGTATTGTTTATCTACATGCCATCAATTTTAACTCCATGCTCAGTAATTATATATTTTACTGACTTTAAATATAGTATGTCTGCTATCTTCATAGAATTAACAATGGAAATATAAAGTGCTGAGTCAGAAAACTAGTCTCTGAAAGATTTTGTTTCAGCAGAGCATCAGTGGCACCTACTGGCTGTTCCAAGCCGCATTTGCTGAGCATTACTTCATTGTACATTTTCTTGGTATAGCCTTGGACTAGAATATTCAGAGGTTTGCCTCTTTGGGTTTTTTGTTGAGGGTATTTTTTTTTCCCCAAAGTGATGCATTTACATTGCTTATTGATGATATTTTTATGCAGATATATGTTTTACTGTGATTATTACAAACATGCTACTGCAGATGTATGACATCTTCTCAAGCATTTCCAATACATTTCAAAGAGTTTAATTGTTTTGTGAGACTAAATCAGTACAATATGACCCAGGACTACCCTAACAACATATTGACTTACTTGCATTTTGGAAGACCACTTTCATCTATATAGCATGTTCCTCCATACATGCACCTGCATGCTGGTGGCATTGTGGGAGGGGGTTCAATAGCTGCAAAATTCCAAAGCCATAAATGTGTTATCAAGACATCTTCAACAAAAGAAATTCTACCATAGAACATTTTATTTATCTCTACATAACTTGTATATGCAAACTCACAGGTTACCTTTCAGAAGCTTTGCTTTTAATAGGACATATATTTGTTGCTCTTATATTTATTTTTCTTCCAAATTAGCCTATTCTAACTGAAGTAAAACCTGTTCTCAGAAAATAATGACTTATTCAGTAAAAGTAGGCATAGACAACTCAAAAGCTGCATGTCCCATGGATTTATTTTGCCCATGCAATGCAGCCCACCACCACCCTTCAAACCTCTCCATTCCAAAAGCAGCAATACTTTATCATCTCCTTTGCCCAGGCTCTTCCATCCAACCGGCTGGAAGTGGCCCAGAGAGGGCCAAACTGTGATGCATCCACTGATGAAGAGCAGTAGTGGATGGAAATGCGCATACAAGAAGAGGCCTCCAAACTCTCATACACCCTGACAGTGAGAATGAGAGAGAAACCCAAAGTCCACAGAGTTTTCTGTCAGTACAGAGAACTGACTGATGGCTTGGCACCAGGCAGCACAGAAGCCTGTTCATCATGCCAGCGTCTCAGCTGCACTCCAGAAGCCCTGAGGTGCCCAAGCGGCAGTGCTGCCTGAGCTGGCCCAAACACAGAGCTACAAAGATCCTGACACTACTCTAATGGTGACTCAAGTGGAAAGAAAAAAAAAAAGTGAAATTTCTTTAAGTTGTATTAGGCTTTAGCAAGAGCTCAGGATATGCTCTAAGAATAGTATAGTTCAAATAGGAAAAGCCCTGCACCTTAGACATCATTATAGGATATAAATTAAGGATGGACTTTCACAGTCTGTCTTATACTGGTAAGTTAGATCATAATACTTTTGTCATAAAATTTTTAACAGCAAGAGGTAGAGGAAGTCTATTGCTGCAATGTTCCTTGCAGTAAATGGGATAGAAAAAGGGGAAATGCAGAAGTCTTACAGGCTGTGTTTCTCAGTAGATGCAATATGGGGAAAAGACCAAATAACCCTAAAGTATATTAAAAAAGCTATGTTTGGTCAATACATCAATTATGGCAGTCACAGTTCACTGGCCAAAAAATTTGCTTAAGTGCAGATAAAAACTGAAGTTCAAAAATGGAGACAGTACTGTATATCCTATTTACTGTCTCATCCTCTTCCTGAAAATAAGGTCAAGCACAGTTTTCTTAATTCCTAGATGTTTTACGTGAATCAGTTTCAGCAAAGAATTACAAATGCAGTATCTTCAGAGCAATACACAGCAAATACAAAAATGCAATCAACAGTGTCATCGATGCCTAACTGAAATACGTATTGCATACTTCCCTTCATTACTACATCATATTACTAGCTCCTCCTTCTGCAGCTCATACCATGTGGCAAGAGGAAAGAGCATAACAATTACTAAGAAAATGTAATTTAGAGGTAAGGCAGTGTAAAAAAATTCTGACATTTTCTCATTTAATGCAAGATGAGGAGAATTCAGAGATTAACCATAAAAAAGATGCCAGACATAATGTTATAAAGCATAATTTATCAGAAATACGTTGCAAGGACACGTACAAGGACATCTGGCTACCACCCATATCACTGTAAGCTAAGAATGCAGACTCTCAGCCAGAGAGATAGAAATCCTGCAGTGGTATGTTCTTTCTTCTCAGGAAAGGCTGAGCAATTCTATTTTATTAGTGCTCCTGGAAGCACTGTGGGGGCTCTGCTGCAATGCAACAATCAAGCACTAAATTCTAGTGCTTAAAAGGCTTTCCAGTGCATGATAATTATCTAGAAGTTATCTTTGCTCACACTGTGAGTTCTGTAAGTTTTGTTTCAAGTTGCCATTGTATTCTATTATACTGATCAAACAATACCTTGTACAGAATTGTGAACATTATTGTAAGCCATAATTTGTCAGAAATTCTCTAGTCCTGAAATCAGTGCATTTGAAAAAATGAAAATTAAATAATTTGGAATTTCAAAACAAAAACCAGAAACTGCGACCAATTTTGCAGCTGAGTCTGGTCTGTTTGGAGTGAAATATCCATATCCATTTTACAAATGGCATGCAAAGAGATTAAAGGAAATGCACAAGGTGACCACAAATCAGTGATGGCTGAGAATAAAAGCCAGGTGTCCTGACTTACCAACATCTATTATATCAGCTAGCTCATCCCTCCATATTTCTAATTCAGTAATGCATTTACATTCCTAAAGAAAAGCTTCCTTTGCTTTCACCTCCAGTTTGACAGATTATTCTACCTGCATCACACTCTGTGCTGCTGCCTTCTATGAATCGAGTCCCTTGAGGACAAGTGCAGGTGTACCCTCCTGGTCTCAGCAAGCAGAGGTGGCTGCAGACATCTTTACAAGGATTAGGCACTGAAAAAAGTAATAAAGACAGTTGAAGAAGCAGTGCAGCATACTCCTGAGGTAAGATAGGGCAATTCCCTAGTCAGTAGCATAGCTCATCATTATCACACACCAAAAATGTAAACAGCTCTAGATCTATTATTGTAAAACAACTGATGCCCAAATACCACATTTATATCAAAACCTTCTCTCTGGCTTTTCTTACATTCTTAAGGAAGAGCCTATGGCTGTTGGGAGCCAGTGTAGCACCAAGAAGAAACCAAATATCTCCAAGCAACATGGAGCTTTCTGATTCTGAAAGCTAAAACACCTTTAAAGAGAAGTATGGCGGATGTTTTTCTGGACACCTTCCCCTGTGATTACTGTGGATGTGTCATAGCTGAAATATGCCCCTTGGAGGCAGTATTAAATGGCCATCACTTTCTATGCTACCAGGATAAATTCATATTGTGACTGCTACCTCTGTAACGGCTCCATGATGGAGGTAAAGAAGAGCAAGGACAGAGTCATAACTTAGAACTAAGAGACTCTAAAGAGCAGTGTGTGTTATTCCACTGTTGATTTCACTGAGGGTATGCAGAAAACGCTTGTCAGCCTCTGTTCTGTCTTTAGGTTTTCAGAAGTGAATACTATCACATACTGATAGACGCATTATCAGAACGTTACTAAGCTCTTTGAAGACATCAGTACCAACTTTGATGTCCTAGCAAGGAGTGGCTCACCAGTTTGCTGATTACCTACCTGACTGATTGTATCTGTGCTGGTGATAGATGCGCACTTGAGTAAGCCATGGATTTACGGTCAGCACTTTCACCTTTTCTCCACTTCCAAATTTGTCTTTCTTCCAGACTTCTCCTCGTTCTTTAGCTATCCAATATAAATGGCCTTCAAAGACATCAAGGCTGTATGGACTGCCTACTTCTCAAAGGAACCAAACAAAATACTGTCAGCAAGCAAATCTCTAGCAGAAGCAATAAAACTGCTGTTCTTCTTCAGCTTAAATATCTCATCTAATCCTTTCATTTTAAGACATTTGCAGATATATATACGTACATGTATGTATACATCCTCATGTGCCTGATCACTTCATGCCACTGTGCCTGCAGACTGCTTAATAATATATATAAAAAAGGAAAAAATCTAATTTTCCACCTCGTCCCCTATTTCAGTCATGTAAATTACCCTCAGGGAATCTAGTTACCGGGCATCATGAGCTCTGAACATCTATCCCTGTATAAAGGAGGAGAAAACACTACCGAGACTTAGTCTTTGAAAAGCTCCCAATTCTAGCCCCACTTGTGAAGCCCAAGTGCTTGTTAGCGTACGTCTTGGTTACTGTTATATCAATTGCATAAGTTCTTACCTCCACGTAATACTACAGTTCTGTCTGTCCCATCAGGTCTCATGGATTCAATAATATTTTCTTTAGAATCACTCCAATAGATCCTATCATTGTTCAAATAGTCAATAGAAAGACCCGTTGGCCAGCCAAGGTCTTCAGAGACCAGAGTTTGTCTTTGTTGTCCATCCATCCAGGCACATTCTATCTTTGGCTGCCTCCCCCAGTCAGTCCAATACATGAGCCTGAAAGGACAGAATCAGAATTTAATATAGTGCAGAATTTGGTCACCATGATTATCCTTTGGAGTTTCATGGAAAAGGTCAGTTGTGGAACATAAAGCTGTTCAGCAACCCATGTTTTGCAGATGTGATCAGGAAAGTCGCAGAGAGGTCACTGAACAAGCTTGTTTCAAATACAGAAGATAAATACTGAAAAGAGGATGTTTGCATGTTGTGTCTTAATTTGGAGACAGAGTGGTTTTAATGACAGTTTCTCATTCTCAGTGAAAGAAAAATGACTGTGAACACTGAACATCCAGCAGTCACAATAAAGCTGGAAAGCCCAGGTGACTTCAGGCAGCTGTGCTGCTTCGCTCCAGCTGTGAGAAGCACATATCGTGATATCTGGTGATCCATCATACAATACAAGATGTAGCAAGCACAGCTGTTGAATGTACCAGTGCATTTATACTGCTTTCACTGTGAAGGAGGCTATGTCTGTATTATTGGAGCTGGTAAAGAGAAATTTTCATCAACTTCCCTGTTTCGGTCGTAACAGAGAAATTCAGTGGGCAAACAATACTGTAGAAAGGAGTTATCACCAACACAAGCACCCATACGAATTCTCATCCTAAAATACTTTCCCATGTTCCCATGGGACACTTATGTGTCCCATAATTTCCTAACATTAGTAAAGAGAAACTCCAAAACGTATTCCCTTATTCTTTGCTGTAAAGTCTACCATTGCAGGGGGATTTTATGGTATTGAATAGCATTGAAAAATCATTCTGGTAAGTCCTGTAGTACTTACCCACGTTTTGGATTGACAGCAATAGCTGCTGGTTGATCCAGTAAAGAAAAGATAAGCCATTTTCTGTACCGCCCATCTAATTTTGCCACCTCTATGCGATTAGTCCCCGCATCAGTCCAGTAAAGATGTCTGAATTACATAAAACACAAAACATTCCATAAGTAAATATTTTATACTTGGGAAAGGAATTAAAAAATAAAAACCTCTTTACAAAGAAAAGCTACATCAAACCCAAACAAAATTAATATATTGAAGCTGCATTGATTACATCAGAACTTTTTCAGTCTGAAACATACAGACCCTAAATATAGGTGAGTTTAGCAAACTTGATTAATTGACTCACTAGTTTTCCCCTCTGACCAAGTTTCTGCAACTGCCTCTGTTCCCTGTCAGATAATCCTCATTAAAGGGCTGAGAATTTTAATTGTTACTTTTAAGCACCAGAGGTAGCTAATAAACATCTTTAAAGATTCAGTTTTCCAGGAGATGATAAGCTTCATTACAAATAAAAATTTATCTACCATGTAATTTATACAGCAACTCTGAAGGTATCCGGCTTATTAGTCCACAGGTTCTCTCTAGACTTTTGTCTTCTGACACAGGCATTAATGAATAAATTGTTACCACATCAGAGGCAGACGCTTTCAGTGCTTACAAATAGGGCACTCAGTCTGCTCTTCCTTCAATTTTGTTTACCTTTATCATCATGGCTTTATTTTTTTTTTTCACCTTAGATAATAAACATAGTCATTATTATGTATTCACTAATCACACAGTGCCTTCTGATGGAAGAAATTATCTCATAATTGGCTCGGGAATGTAAGAAAATACTGTAATTCCTATTTTGCAGATGGGAAGAAGGACTAAGTGTCTCAAATCATGTGTATCAGCTTTTATATAATGTGCAGACACTTAAATATTGACTTTCTTAATACATTCCAAGATTGTTCTGAAATCAGTGTAACACTATGTTTGAAGTACTGAAGATCCGAGCCTCACCAGCATGCTGGTGATATCCTTTGTCCTCGCTCTTATGACCATCTAATATTTGTCAATAGAATTTCAGATACTCCCTTCTGCCCTCAAAGACATTTGGTTTTCCAGGTTCACAAAGCAAACAGCAAAATAGCCTTAACGCTGAACACTAGTCCAGACCTTAATACACCTATCTCATTTTTAAAAACAGCTGAAAGGAAAGATAAAATTTCCCACTTCTTTTTCATCATGACTGGCAAAATTTTTCAGGCAAGTGAATCACTTCAGCCAGCCAGCTTGGCTTTATCCTGCTCTAGAAATCAGGGCAACATACTGCATTAGCAACTCCATAATTATTTCTAAGGACACAACACCTAACACAGCATCCATCACCTAACACAGTCTAGGTAATGAAAACTATATATCAGGCCCCAAACTGGAATAAGCTTTTTCCTAATCTCTTCCTACTCATATAATAATGTTTTGAATCATCAGAAAAAAAAATCTCTGTTGCTACAAACAAAATTCAGAGTTTAAAGTGCTACCTTGCTGCAATCCAATGTTTTACCGCTTTGCTGATGCACAACCGACCTGCCATTTGTGGAGTAATGCAAGTTTCATCAGAGGACACGTGATGCAGTCAGCAACATGCATTTGACCTATTAACCTGCTGTATAGGCAAACAGATCTTAACTATATTCTTCTTAACTACTTTGAGACTAGATATCTTCAGAGATACTCCATAAGGAAGAAAAGAGTGGATTTTGCATTGCCTGATCAGACCCTTGCCACATTCAGTGTACAGCATTTTTCTAGCTTTACAGTGCACTTACCTTCCAACCCAGTCAACAGCTAACCCATCAGGATTAACTATGTATTTGAGATTCAAGTCCACTTCCTTTGTAGGATTGTTCCTACTGCTGTCAAATGTGGGCAGATAAGCACGTTTTATGGCTCCAAACTCAGAACCCTGGCCCAGAATGCTGAAGTACACAATACCTTCAAAGAAGACAACAAAGTTAATTTTTAATGTCTGGTTATTCCATATTTTTGGAAAATTAGAATCTGAGGCTCTTATGTGAAGATACCCGATCCATTTAGTTATGAATAACACAGAGTCAGTTGTCTGTTCAATTGAATTACACTGTGGTAGTGTGTAAATTTTTAAGCCATTCATCATAGGTAAGATGTACATCTAAAATCATATTGATCTAGATTATCAAGAAACACGTATCACATTTTTCAAGAGTAGATGGTCTTCGCTTTGAAGCCTTTGCACATGATTTTGAGAGTAATTTAGACTCTCATGACCCTAAGGAGCAACTATGGCCCCGTGAAAAAGGCAAAAGCAGGGAAGGCAATAGACAGAGATATCAGCTAATAGAGGGATCTTTGGCCAATCCTTCTTAGTATTAGGCTTAGTTCTTGCAAGACTTGAACCAGGTTTGGGGACTGGTAGAGGCAGAAGAGGAAGGGGTTCATTTATAGCAATCCTCTACTACTGCATAATCCCAAAGAGCCACAATTCCACAGCTGAATTCGCACCAAAACAAAAGGAAAAACAGAACCAAACCTAGCTAAACTAAATTAAAGCCTTAAAAAGAACCACACTGATGCTGAAGAATGAGTAAAAGGGAGGGATGCATAGACGTGGCTAGTTAATCTATTTTGATTTTGGCTCCCAATATAAATTAAATACCTGTGATGCAGAAATGCATCTTTTTAAACCAACCATTGCACAGTTGAGTATTAATTTTCTACACATACTCACTCAGGCCTATTCCTTCGGGGTCCCAATCATAATCCAGAGCTTGGATGCGCTCCTGGTTATCAATATAGTCAGAGTACTGTTCTGATGAGATATTGTATCTTCGAATCCGCACGTTATCCGGCAGCAGTAACAATGGAGGATTACCTGGGAAGTTATAATGAATTTTACTTTAATGTATTTCTCATTTTAGAAAAAACAGATGAAAGTCACTTCTAGTTAAAACTGAACTGGGGTTTTCACAAGTTCTGTCTGAATAAGAAGCAGACGGAACACAGAACCACTTCTAAAGTTTCTGAGCTAATCAAATTTCTTGGCTTTGTAAAATTCACTGCAAAACTCTGGAAATGTTTACTGCTGAGGACAGTATTATACTTTTCACCATAAATTTTGTGCTGTAGTAATCATTAAGGGATAATTCCTTAAAAATTCTTAAACATTACAGTGTTGGCGTATCACCACCTCACATCTCAAAAATAGAACGCCACTATACACTGTGCAGTTCAGCTCCCTGCCTCAAAGTATGGGAAACAATCTGAAAAGTATGACTACATTGCTGGTACCTTCAGCCACAATCTGAGTTCTACCTGAATGTCTTTAAATCCTAATGTCTCCATATTCAGACGAATGTTCACCTACCTACAGGTTAATTTGGGGTTAGCCTCAAGACTTGACTATCAGTCTCACCTGGATGATTCTGATGGTGAAAAAATTTAATTGTTCATTTTGCTAAGGACAAAGTTCAGTTGGGAGTCATGGACTTAAATCCTAGGCCTTCTTCTAGAGAAAAAATTCTCCTACATTAATCACCTCTTCACAGAGCCAATGAGAAAGGACAAGGCATTCACCTGGGAAAGGAAAATCTCATTTACCACTGCCTTTTCCAACTAATAATGCTCAATTTCCTATGAAGTGTTCATGTGAACCCTCTAAGTCATGTCCAACTATGTGGGAATGAGGTAAGTGACTCTGTTCTCTAATGAACATACAATTCACTGTAGATATTGACAGAATTTCTAATATATATGCTATTACAGGAAAAAGGGGACCTAATACTTTATGTGTGTTCTGAAAATGCCTACTAATCAGGCCTGCAGTGGACACAGGAAGAGTTCTGGACAAATATAGAAGTAGAACTTTACACACAACAAATTTCATTACGTTATCACCTACAGTCATGTTATCTTCTATCAGCCTTGAAAACTTCCGATGTCTAGATGTGTCCTGAAAATAACCTATGAAGAAGAGTTTCAAAGAACTAGATTTCTGACACAGGCACATATCAGGTGCAAATGCCCTTATGTGTTTTCAGTCTCATGCTCAACAGTAAATATTTGGTGAATTAGACCCCTGGACTGAAAACCTGGAGACCTGGTGTTTTTGTATCATTTACAAATAATTTTCAGATTTCAAAACCTCCAGCAGCACACACTTTGGTCACCAGCATTCTGTTCTGAAGATTTTACTATTTAACTAGGCACACCGCATTTCTATCACCTCTCTCTTAAATCTGTTAAAGTACTTTTCTAAATACAATATTGTTTCTGTCTTTTATATATTACTGCTGCATTGTGACTTTTTTCTGTTTTCTTCAGCTCTTTACTATTACTATTCTATTACTATTATTTTCTGAATCAACTTCTATACCTATTCAATGACTGTCACACACTGTAGTCATTGCACTGAGGTATGATAAAAATCTAATGATTGATTTTAAACATTGGCCAAGGTCCTCCTGTTTGTGTGCATCAGTCCATGAACATTGAATGGCAATCTGTCATCAAACTGCCTTTGATTTGTACCCGTTTAATGCAACTTTCTTCTGATGTATTATTTTGTTGTGAAAACCTAAACTTCAGGAATAGGCAACATAAATTTCTTTCTGATGACAGCCACAGGATAAGCAGGTTTTTGTTTGCAGAAAATTTCAGGAGAAAGGAAGGCAGGCATCCCAATCAAGATATCATTTTTAATGCCTACAATTGGGAGCAGAGATGAGCATTTCTATTCCTGATTATGGAATGGGTGTAATACACAGATAATATTATGTTACAGAAAAAAGTTTGGTTTCAAAAAAGAGAGGATTATATTCATTAAGTTGCTACACTCCACTTGCTCTTTACAGGTAGCAATCAATCTTGCTTTTGGTTAACATACCATTAGCTGCACACTGTTTCCCTTGTTGATCACCCACAGACCTGAAGCCATCTGCACAGAAACATTCATAGCTTCCTTTGGAATTCTTGCAGTCTTGGGTGCATGTTCCGAAGATCTCACACTCATTGATATCTAGACATAAGTAGAGAAAAGATACCTAGAGCTTAATCTCTTTCTTTCACATGCTGGTCACCTTTACTGCATGAAGTGGCAGGTTTATCCCTTCCCCACATACTCTAAAAGGTCAGTGACCCAGAAAGTGATCTTTAACATCAGCATCTGTTATCTAACAGAACCCCTCATCACCCATCTACTGTTTAACTTAACAGATTGCTATTAACTGCATGCTCCTCCTTATCAGATTGCTTTTCAAGAGACATTTTTGATGATGCATTTTTGTGTTTAATTACCAAGGAAAGAAAAAAGATGAGGCATGACTACAATCAAATGCAAGAACAAAGCCTTCTTGAAATGCTGAAGCAAAGACACCCAGTCCTCGGGAACAATATCAGCAGGAAGGAAAGGGAGAGGTGGCCTTGGATCGTGTTTAATAAAACTACACAAATTGTACACAAAACTCAGGAGCAGCAAACAGAAGTATTCTCATCAAACCATACTGAAATGGTAACTGTGAAGGTACTACATTGCATGAGCACAAAGAATGGCCTTTGGGTAGACTCCTCACCATATTTTATCTGTATATAATCAGGGAAAAAGTATGGCACAATAGACCTTTGCTCTTGTGGAGCAGAATAGAAGGAGAGTATAGCCTTCAGTAAGTTTTCTCTCAATAAGGGAAAAAAAAAAAAACCCAGCAAACTTCTGATCCTAAGATTGCAAAGATATGACAAAATCTATATACAGTAAAGCAAAAACATATAACTACAGCCACCAAAAGCTTCTAGCAAGTCTGAACTGTGGAGCCAGTTCTTTACTGCATGAGGTCTGCAGGTTAGAAAACATGATTTTGCAGCAAAACTTTTTAGGAAGCATCTGCTAACTCTATAAAAAACCTGTTAGAATGCAAAAATGGCTAGTCACATTGAATGATGGAGTGACAGGTCACTGAACACTGATCAGTGAGAAGATGCTTAGAAGATTCAAAATACCATCACAGGAGTTCCGGTTAGTTTCACTGGCCTTGTACCCTGGCCTACAGGAACAGATAAAGCCTCCTTCATTCAGGTTGGTACAGTTATGTTCACAGATATTTTCTGCACAAGTTCGCTCTGTTCCAGGATCTGGGGGAAAAAAAGAATAATTATACAATTATAAACAAAAAAAGTTATAAGGGGGAGGGGATGTCATAATTTTGATCATTATTGTCATTGAAAATGGTTTTCAAGTAGACAGGGTTTTTTCCTCTTTTTTCCTAACTGAAATTGAATTAATGTGAACATCTATTCTCTAAATCACAATTTACTAGAAGAGGGTGATAAACTAAGAAGTTTAACCTCTAGAAGTAAGTGAACAGGGTCAGGATAAGAGCCATAACTATCTGAGCTCACTTTCCTTAAGAAAAAAGGCATTCTACATTACCCCACTGCAGTAAGTGCAGAAACTATTTAAGAGACTTGACTCCAAATCCTACCTTTGCCAAACTACCTCTTTTATACCCAGTCCTTTCTTGTCAGCTAAACAAAAAGTGTTCTCAATTACAATTATACATAACAAAGGCCCTACATTCTTTATATCCAGAAATTAGAGGGACGATCTAGAGAGAAGCTTGTTCATGCTGTACTTAATCTAAAGCCTACTGAAGTCAATACAAAATGTGCTGCCCTTTAAAACATGCCTATAACGGAAAAGCGAAGTCAGGGATAAGAGATGCTCTGTAACAGATAATGAAAATTACACTCTTCCCAATAAACAGATTTTAACTTTTTTACTTATATAACAGATCTGAGTTTGAAAATACTTTGTGTATGTGTTGAGTGTGTCAAAATCTATAGAATTCTATATGAACTTTGAGAAGAGTGTAATTTTCATTATCTGTTACAGAGCATCTCTTATCCCTGACTTCGCTTTTCCCTTATAGAAAAGTTAAAATCTGTTTATTGTCAGAGTATGAGAAAAAGATACAGATATATGGCAAAGACATTACATCAAGCTGATTATCTCATTTATACATACACATCCATCCCAGTGCTGACTAAATTAAGTTTAAACAGCTTAATTTCATATACATGTAGAAGGATAAATTCATTGCACGCACACACACAAATATTCTATTTTCTTTATTACACAGGTATTTGATGTTGGGAAGGCTACAAATGTTACCATCTGATCTGCATTCATATCTATTTCTAAACAGTAGAAGACTGACTGCCAGGAGGTGTCTGGTTTGCACTGTTTCATATCCTTTTTATACTTCTATATTTTCATCAAGTCATTGCATTAGGTTATATTGCCTAAGGGCCATTGGGATGGTATGCAGAACACAGAAACCAGCTACTTCAAAATGGACTGCACTTCAGGCTCTGCATTATTTGTGTTTTGCAAGCATGCTGGATCGTAAATCACTGGTGTGTCATTTGGCAAACTTTCACTTGAATCCATCAAAGCCTGACTAACTGGAATTGCAAGAACATGCTCATATTATCACTCTGCAGGTGTCTATATATTGATATAATGAGTTAAGAATTTATTTTTCCAGATTCCATGAGAATACTCTCTCTTGCCTCAAAGTTCAAGCCAAAGCTTTTGCATCTAAATGGATGCTAGTAAATTTATAATGCATAGTCAATAGAAGTTGTGCTGAGGATCTGAGAGCCCTCAGCCCAAGGACTGGTTGCCTTTATAGAATTCTGTGGTCTCATGTCTGTAAACAGGAAAATAAAAGCATCTCAATGTACTTTTGTTTTTAACACGGCTAGAGCAACCTACACCAGAGCCTGCCCAGGAGTAATTCTGTAGGTTGGTTTATTGCAATTATGATTGAAATATCCAGATGTTCTTGTTTCAAAACGAGATCTAACCATTTGGGTTTTTTGATGCATAAATACTCTAAGCCTAAAATGGACTGTTCAGAATGCTGAATTTCATAGGGTTTTCCCCAAAAGAAGGAAAATAGAAGATACTATCACGGCTAATTGGGTAATCCTAGCACAGGCTAATTAAAAATCAATACTTCTTAGTATGCTACTCAAGAAGAAACATGTGTTGTTATCAGTTTCAGAAATTTTTATTTCAATAGTATTGTAATTTTTTATTCTATTGATATTATTACTTACTGCAGCCCATTTCATCAAAATGATCTCCACAATCATCATAATTGTCACAGACATAATGTAGAGGAATGCAATTTCCATTACTGCATTTGAATTCTTCACTTGTACAAGGTCTTGGGGTCGGTTCTCTACCTATAGATAAGAGAAACACTTCTCTGTCACAGTTTCAGCTACACAGTATTGACAGCACTATCCCACATTACTAATGAGGGAGCTGATTCATTCTGATAAAACAACAGCTACAGACTTTGAAAGTCAGTAGTAAAGTCAAAACTATAACCCAGGCCTCCTGACTTCTAGTCACATCCCCATGAACTGAAAGAAGCTCCTCCATTTTATAAAGACAGAAGGTAAATTCTTCTTGTTAATAGTTGATTGGACTTTCTTTTTAATGGTGCAAATCCATTAATATCCTTTAATGATATACTTCATACATCTACTTCAAGGGATTATGGAGATATTAGTAAACTATTAACTTTAAGAATATTGTAAAATAAAGATAGCAAATAACATCGTTAAGCAACCAAAAATATAATTAAACTTTATAATATAAAAATCAACATAGTCAATAAGAACTACATAAGACATTTGAGGGCAAAAACCTATCGAATATTAACAGAGCTTCAGCAGGATTTGGGCCTAAATATTAGGACAATAGTGCCACAAATTCAGAAGTACCCATTTCTCTATTTTGAAGTCCCAAGTATCTATCCCATCCTGATTTTATGATACAGCCAAACTCTTTCTTCTTCCTTATTTGGAGTTCATATTAAGTTGACACAATTTAGTGGCTTCTCATAATAAAATACAGTGTGATTTTGAAAATCATCCTCTGTACTTTTCAGACAAATGTTTACTATTTTTTGCTACTTATATGGAAAGCTGCAAATACTTAGTACCAATAATCATAGTTCAAAATATTTCATACTGAGTGCTAGTTTTCATAATTTATATTTCATTTTGACACTTCTATATTCCTTTGGTATTATTAAACATTAAGCACATCACAATTACTGAATTTGTGTAAACGTACAGTGTTCCTCTTTCTCA
Source organism: Tringa tobata (assembly GCA_033628505.1). Taxonomy (NCBI): domain Eukaryota; kingdom Metazoa; phylum Chordata; class Aves; order Charadriiformes; family Scolopacidae; genus Tringa; species Tringa tobata. The sequence goes on from JAHREE010000444.1 coordinate 3,620,788, forward strand.
TCACTTCCATCTCCACAGTCATCCTCCTGGTTGCACAGCTCATGACTATATATGCAGCGATTGTTTTCACATCGGAAACGGAATGGAGAGTCACAAACAATATCCACTGAAACCACAGAGATCAGGTCAGTCACATTTTGACACTTCATGCCATAGAGTCACAAATTGTCCCAATCACTTATCTGGTAACATTTATGTTTCCCATATTTTCTCCACATTTTGGTGATAATATGTTAGGCCATTATGCATTTTTTGTCAGAAGACAGTACATCATCTTTGGGGAATAGGCAAATCCTATGACTACATATAACACCAAAGTTCCTAGATTCATTTATGAAGTAAACTGATTGAAAATCCAACATGTTATTAAGTGGCTATATAGTGCTACTAGAGCTAAAGTCAAGCCTCCTCAAAAGATGTCCCACCTATACTGATAGCTTTAAAAGCTCAGCACACTTGAGAATACACATTATCTGAATGAATCTTTAATTGCAAACTGATGCTTTCATTTTAGATCACCAACTGGAAAATGTGAAACAGTGTCCTTATCTTCTCCTTGATAAATTTTCTTCCTATTTTTATAACCACATTTACAAACATCCGCAAAGCAGTGAGAAACATACTGTAGGAAGATGAAGTGAGCTTGCATATGAAGCAAAATTCTCAGCACTCATCTTGAATTAAGTCTGTGAGAATCTCCAGTGAAAATAAAATATATAAAATTCATTTTCTAATTTTTCTCTCTATTGTAATTAGAGATTTTATTATGCATATCGTTCATTTTAATATAATTTTTCTCTCTTACAGCAAAGGTGAAGTTCTTCATCAGAGTTATCTCCACAGTCATTATCACCATCACATTTCCAGTACGGCTGGATACAGACATGGTTTTTACACTCAAACAGCATGGGTGGACAGTATGTGCCATTAGGATACCGTGTTGCTGAAGAAAAGAAAATTATTATGACATTTTCCATTTACAATTAAAATTTTAGGTTTTCCTGAAAAATATTCAGCCCAACCCTGTATTATTTTTTCAATACCATTCTCTCCATAGTAGGAGATATAATATGAGGCACTGCAAAGATCTACAGCAACAACAGACTGCAAGGACTGAGGACATCTTAGTAGCTATAATGTAATTAATTTAAGTTTGAATGAATAGTGAAACAACATAGAATTACTCCCAGAAGCTTTTGAAAATAAGCTGTTATTAATTTAACAAATGCTACTTGAATTTGTTACTGACAAATCTAGTTCAGCAATAAAGGTAAATAATGTCACTGGCACCAAACATGAATGACTGTAGAAGTACATAAGACACTTAATTCCCAAACGACTCATGTTGGTATAGTAAAAAAATAGCCAGAATCTGTAAAAGCTGTGAAAAAAACCTGTACTATAGCAAAGAGATACCAAAAATATGACTCTTCCAACCTACATAAATAAACCATACCCTTGTCTTTTCAATGGCTTGTCATATGCTTTTTCCTCCCTTTAAGAACAGCCAAATGTTGTGTAACTCGAGTTCTGAAATATTAACTGTTGTGATGTACAGTCCAGGATGTGGTTACTGTCAGAAAAATAAAGATCCTTCTGTGCAAAGGCCCTTTCTTACTTAAAGCATGGGTGTTAAAATTAAGTACATGGGAAGATGTGTGGAACTTCCCTGGTACCAACATGAAGAGAAGGGAATTCTCTGGAGTACTGAAGCCTAAAATCATTTGAACATACAAGTCAGAACCAACACTTCACTATAACCGTAAAAGCCAATGTCAGTCAGCACAGATAGAGCACAGAGGTGATGTTTCCATTCCTACTGGGTACAATACTTCCCGGGTAAACAGCTGGAGCTCCATATAAGCTACACTGTACATACACTTTTTTGTAGTAGATCGATATACAGAAGGAAGACAGAAAAGTATTTTACTTCCTTGACTTCACTGGTCCTTTAGGAAACTATACACACCTTGGAGCACTATAAAAACCAATCCCATCACAGAACCTTGTTAGAATACGGTATAACTGAAACAGTGGATCTTGCAGTGTCCATCAGATAGCCAAAAATTTTAACTCTGTCATGTGTATCTTCTGCTAGACCTTGTAAATGCATTAATTTCCTAGAATTAGGAATGTGTTTACAATCAGTGTAAGAGATTGGCAACCCATTATTATATTAAAAAGCAAATATTATACTTATCCTGAATTTTTACTGACATCACTGAGTGTTGCAGAATTTTGTACCTCTAAGGAGTGATCGCACTTAAAGAGAGAAAAAAGTGCAAAACTTTCTGGAAGAGAGCTCAATGAGCACCAACTGCAAAGCTTGAAACTCACGACAAGTTGCTTCATCAGAGAAATCAAGGCAGTCTGCATTTCCATCACATCTGAAGCGCTCTGCAACACAGTGTCCACTATCACATTGGAAATAACCTGGGTGGCAGGTCCTCAGCTCTGAGAAGATTCAGAAGTAACCGTTAAAATGTCTTGTTCAAAACCAGATAAAGTGTTTACTTTTTGAGAACAATATCCTAAAAAAGACTGCAAAAACCCAGACCATTAAAACTGTGCTATCCTCTACTTTCGGTGGAATGACTAAGGCAATCTGGTCAACATGACTTCATTAAGGATGCTTCCCAGAAAAGATTATTTTCCAGAATAATTATCAAATTAGAAGCAGAAATGTGACCATGTAAGAAGTAGCATGCAGACAATACGCACCACAGTCACGTTCATCTGAATTGTCTTCACAGTCATCATCATGATCACAGATCCAGCGGGAAGGAATGCAGCGCAAATTGTCACAACGGTATTCACTTTCTGTGCACTCACGAGGACCTTCATTTAAAATGAATGTACATACATGTAAAGTTCCCCAAACGTAGATTTCAATATCCACAGCTGTCTTGTTAAACCAGACAAAAGTAATATGGGCAGATAATGTGGTATAATCCTTAAAACTAAATTATGTTAAAACATTATTCCCCCCAATACTCCCTTAATTATGTTAAACATTCTATGTCCCTCTTGACATAGAAAAAAGGAAATTCATTGTGCATTTTGTTTCATCACAGAATTATACAGGAATTTTTATTCCAAATCAGAAAAAAAAGGACCCACTCTCATTATTTAAGGAACTATTTAATACTACATTTGCACATAGGGCAGAATTCAAATGTCACTTCTTAGTGGAAAACAGGAGTCTGTGTTATTGTGATGACTATATTTATCAGTGGTTTACGTATCCAAAAATGCTTCCCTGTGACATCACTGTGGTATGTCAGCGGGGACAGGCTATAGACAAAAACAACGGAATGGTTGCAGTTGAGAGCTGTCTGCCCCATTTTCATTAGAAATAGAAGGACAATTAAGTCAAAAGCTGGACTATATGATGACAGCCAAAAAAGAACTCACTGCAGTTGTGTTCATCAGAGTTATCTCCACAGTCATTGTCTCCATCACACTTCCAGCGCAGTGGGATACATCGATGATTGTCACAACGGAAATCTCCAAAAGGACTGCAAGTCATCTCCTCTGCAGTGTACACAGTTTGCCAATGAAACAGCACACATTAGCATAGTCTTTGGATCAGATGGAATGCACAGAAGATAATGAAAGTAGATAGAGATGTTCATGCCACAGACTGGGACTAGTAATAGAGAAGTGATTAAGAAACAGATGAAACAGCTATATAGAACTGAGATAGAAACACAAAGAGATAAATTTAGTATTGTCAAAGGAAGGCATCTTGACCTCATGGTGAGTCACATTTTCAAGTCTTTTCCGATTCTGATGTAGTGACCCAACGAACTCTAAGCTTTGTGTATAAGAAGTTTCATCACAAATGTGAAGTTCTGGGAAAGCATGATCATACTTCCCATACGGATGGTTTCACCAGCATAGGACGTAAGTTAAGTAAATTTAGAAAACACTGACAGTTTTAATTGTCTAAAATAGTTCAGCTCAAGTAGAACTATTTCCTATTTCATTTGATGACATATTGAGCAAAATAATAAAGTCCTGATCTACAGAGCTCATGAAAATGTGAGCTGCACAATGAATTGCTGCACATAGAATTTTTCCTGAAGACACATACCTACCAGGGTAATTAATTGATACCAAACAAAATGCGCCGAAGTACATTATTGAAGACTTTCAGAAAATCAAGGTGACAGTAAGCTGGAGAAATATTTTAGGTATAAAGATACTTTGAAAGGACCTTCTTCTCCATACATACCACAGCCTTGTTCGTCACTGTTGTCTCTGCAGTCATCATTCCCATTGCACACTGCCCACAATGGTATGCAACGGTAGTTGGTTCTACAGCTGAATTGTGTGTGATTGTCACACCGATACGCAGGGCCCACTGAAAGAGGCAGTGGTCAAAGTTAGTTGTGTTACTTAATCATTAAAATGTCCTCCTTGCTATTCTGTCTTTCAAAATCTATGGTTTATAGTAAATTTTTTCTACTAATATTTTTTTCTACTATCAGCTAAATTGAATGTTAGAAAGCTTTAAAAGGTCTCTGATTTTACTGTCTTTTCTAATCTACGCTGCTTGTATTCTGCATATGCTACAAACCCATGACAGGTTCAAATGACATTGAGCGTGTTTTTCCCTGAAGTATTTAGAGCTGGTAATGGTGGTAATAGAAGCCCCAAATCTGCAAGCCAGAGGAGGCAGCTTGTTCTCAGATGGCAAAACTTGGTCACAAGTTCTTCCAGACAGCCAGTGACTCAGAGACATGCTGGAGCACATCAGAAAATCCTGCTGGTAAACACTGGTTAGACTGTGCTCTGCATTTGTTCTCCTTGAAAGCTTTTTTTTTTTTTCCAAATCATGAGAAACTTTAGCTTCAAGAAATGAAACTTCACTTTGGTTTTGTAAAAAGTATTACATATGTCATGGTCCAAACTGGAATAAGGTAAAAATTGGTGAACTGGCATTCACCGCTTCCACATAGGTCATGGATCTGCATGTATCCTTTTTACAACATGTTGTTAGGGGCCAAGCAAAGGATCTGCTAGCATCAAGCAAGTCAAAGTGAGATGCTGCCAATTCTTGATAATCTGGCCAGCATAAATAAGTTTTCTCCCCTTCAAGAAATAGAAAGTACTAAATTATCACATATCCTCTATGTTTTCTAACACTCTTTACTACATGATTGGAATTAGCTTGCAGAAAATATTCCTTTCCAATAAATTTTCAACCTCAGGAAAATTAAATAATGCAGCTTGCTCTGCTTTTGGTGCAATGTAATATAGGCAGCTTACTACAGCTGCATGCTTACTGCATTCATGGAATGGCTCATCAGAGTTATCACCACAATCGTCATCCACATCACACTTCCAGGACTGTGGGATGCAGCGGCCATTGTCACATTTAAATTGGCCTGGGGGACAGGTTCTACTGGCACAGTAAGTACTATCTTCATCCGAGTTGTCACCACAGTCATCCTCTCTATCACACTGCCAGGCTTCCGGGATACATCGTTTATTGGCACACTGCCACTGATGAGTTTCACACTGGTGATTAGCTGAAAGAATACAAATTGGCTGTTAGGATACTGAAAATTACAGGAATGGTCTGCTGGTGTTATGTCAATTGAGCATTTACCATGTCTACACCAAAAGTTAAAGAGAAAGCCAGTAAAAATTTAAAACATCGCATTTACTTGCCCAGTTAAGGTACAGATTTCTAATGTCACGTAGCACATTTCCCACAGGCATTTTCAGACAAGCTCACTAAGCTCCAGCATTTTACTAGGAGCCACACAGATACTATCTTATCCTAAAGCAGAGATGAGTAAACTCAGCATTCAAACATGATTGAGGTAGGGGCTTCCAGTCACTTCGCAGAGGAGCTAAGTGACGTTGTGGCTCTGGCCATGCTACCAGCTTAGATGTACATTGCCTGAAGAGACTGTTACTCTGACTGTGAATGAATAAGTCAGAAAACTTAGCAGAAGGCCATGCTAATAACAGCTCCACAACCTATAAATGTACAGCCACTATTTCTAAAAGGCAAAGCACTGGAAGCTGATGTCAGCAGTGCTGGCAAACTGGGCGAGCTCTGAATGTCTGTGAAAATAGGTGTCAACGGCGATCTCTGCTTCCAAGACCTTGTATGCCTCACTGGACACCACTCTCCTGGCCAGTGAGTATTCACTGCCAAATCTGTTTTTCACATATACTGCCAAACTGTTCAAGAGGAAACAGCATATTATGATTTCCATACATTCTCTAGACTAAAGGATTCTATTCTCATGCACGAGATGATGAGCAGAAGGAATTATGCAGACCTAAAAAGACTTTTTATTGTACTCAGTATGTTAAAACCGATGACACATTATGCAGCTGCCACATTTCTATTTATTTAATATTCCCCTGTGCCACACTTAAGAGCTTAGCTATTTGACACTCAGGTAAAATTGGCATTTCATTTAATTCTGTCATTGTTAGAAACACTTTGCTAATGGAAGGCAATGAAACTATCAATTATACAACCACACTGCTTTCCCACACACACCTCCACTAAACTTGCAACTGCCAGAACTACATTATTTACAGAAAAATACCTCAGGATGTGCTTTTTTAAATTAGACATAACTATGTAGAATAAGACATTTTTTTTAAGGAAATAACATTATTCCACAAGCATAATTAGGCTATATTTCTAAAACACTGCCGTCATAAACAGCTCTCCAAAGCAAATCTTCCCACATGCACTGAATTTTGTGCAATGCAGAGGATGAAATAATTTTCCTATCACACAAAGCTCTAGAATACAGGGAAAATTAGCATACCTGGTAGACTGCTCTGGGCATTAGAAAGCCTTACATTCCTCATACTGACCATAGCTTTACCCAGAAGAAGACAAAGTGGGTCCTGCTTCTAGTATTTTATACCTCAGATTGTAATTTACACCACTACAAATCTGTCTCAAAGGTATAGAAAATTTTTATACTTTGATATAGTACATTTTTGCTCGTTTACTCTGCTTTTGCACTGAGGTGAATTGCTCTAGCAGGTGGAAGACTAGAAAAGACTCATCTATCTCACCTTTTCATTTGTAAAAAAAGGATAATGATTCTGAAATTTATATATGTTTTACATGTTTTTTACTGGCAAAACATTTAAATTTATCAGCTGTAACATACCACAAAGTACAGGATCTTCATCTGATTTGTCATGACAATCTGGCTGGGTATTGCACAAGAAATGTGGACTTGTGCAGTTCCCATCATTACACTGGAACTGACCAACAGGACAGTATCGGTGTGGACAGGTAGGGGGCTCATCAGAGCCATCTCGACAGTCCCTCTGTCCATCACATTTCCACCAGATAGGAATACACCTAAAAAGAGAAAACAGTGTTTTCTTTGTTGAGGATATGTCTCGACAGATGAGTTGCTGGTAAAACCATGCTTTTACAGCACAAAGACAGTTTTGTCTCAGTGTTATTGCTTGAAACTTTCAAGACATCTTGAATTTCAAGTCTTCTGTTGCATATGTCAAATGCTAACCAAATATGACAGAATACTGTCACCAGAAACAGATTATATTGGTGGGCCTCTTGAGGGAAGTTCACAGCAAATTAGTAAAGTCTTAATTTATATGTATATTTGTGGTAACCACCATGCATGCTTTTAAAATCAATCTTCAACTGGATTTTTTTAATGAGGTAACATTTTAATAATTCACCTGGAATTTAGCACAGGAATTTCACTAGGGATTATCACAGTAACACTGCTTCAAAAGGCCACCCAATAAGCACACCTGCCTCACTGGCCCCGGAATGATATAATATCAGCACAGTAGCTTTTATATCGCCATTGCTCTCCCTCCACTGCTGTTGTCTCAGAAAAAGGGTCAGAAATGGGCCCCCACATCACCTAAATGGTAGGCAGCATATATTTGGCAAGAACAGATACATTGTAAAAGATGTACAAAAATTAAGAGAAGGTTCCAGGTCTGGGAATTCAACTGGAAATGGTTTCTGAGAGTATGATTCTATGTTTCTAACAACTCAAACGTTACTGCATTAGGAATACCATATAACAGGAAGTAAAGGAAAAAAATACTATTTAAAAAATTAGTCTAGAAGTATTTTTCTAAAGTGGAAGCCTGTCTGGTCCTGGCTATGTTTTTGCATGCACACTACAAGTTTGGTGAGAACAGAAGGAATCCCTAATTTCATGCCCTTTTGAAGAGACTAAACTGTAAAATATATCCTTAAAAAGACATTGAGAAAAAGACAGTGAGCAGTGGACTTACCTCTCAGTGTCTGCACAGAGAAACTGGGTGCTAGAGCACATTGGGAGGCAGTGGGCTGTATTGCCGAACTGTACGATCATGAAGTTATCAGGACATTCACAGGAATAACCCTGGCCACCAGCTTTTATTAGACAAAGATGGGAACAACCACCATTGTTGATGCCACAAGGATTGTTAACTGGTATAAGAGAAGAATGAACGTTACCATATGTTGCAACTCTCAGGACACAAAGGTCTCAATCTACAACAGACTCCTCTAACACAGTATTGAAAGCTTAAATGTAATAAGCTAATAGGCAGTTAGTGAGAGAAATGTGTATGATTTCATATATAGGAAACGTATGCAATTAAGCCATGATGTTTTAGAAACTTACTTAAACTTATGCATTTCCAGTCATTGCTATTCAAAGAAAAGGCAATTTATAAGTGTAAAGTGGAGGCCTACATTTACTCTGTGCATTTTATTCCCCTCAGCAAAGGCAAAAGCTGAGTGCACTCAGGACCCTTTACAATTAGTCTCCAGATAACAGCTGACCCTCTAAATACAAATCGAATTCTCTTTGCTCACCAAATGGCTGTCTGTATGGATGGTAGACATGGATGTCAAATGGCCTGTGTGTGGTGTTCACAAGAACAGTCCTGCCTGATCCATCATATTTATTTCCCTTTTCAACAGTTCTTGTGTTCCAGTCAGTCCAATATATCGTGTCTTCAAAAATTGTTATTGCAAACGGATGAGGTAAAGTCCCATCATATACTGTGTGACGATGATGTCCATCCAGGTCAGAGTACCTACAGAAAGAAAAACATGTGCAAAATGTTCAGATAAATGCAGATAAAACCTCTTCACATGTTTATTATGTATCCTTATGGTACTTCACTACTGGTGACCAAGACCATGCAATGTGGAATTGAAGCTTCTTTAGTCCCTAATGATAGAGCACTGTCCTCTGTGAATTCACTTGAAGATATTCAGGAAAGTAAACCAGGTTACTTTAGGCAAATAAATGCAATAGAGGAACATCCACTGACACGCAAAGCCTTCCCACAGAAGTATACCAGTGAGTCCAATGAAATTTTGCACAATTACTACCTTACAGCAAGTTATTTTTGTCACGAGACACTAGCTTGCCTGGATCATTCAGACTGCTAATAACGGAGCACTTCAGACAATAATAGGACTCTTATGTTCTTAAATTTTACATGTCTTTCTGATTTAGAGCCCTCTCTGATGAGATATCTTTAATAAGATTTTATATTTTTAGTATCACCTTGCTATAGGGGGAAATTATGAAATACAATAGAGAAAAAGAGGCAGAGAAACATACATATAACTAATATACATATTTGTAAAGACATTTTTAACACTTTGGTATAGAAAAGGCTGCCAGAAGAATGAATGTAAAGCAGAATAGAAGTAAATACAAATCTAAATGTACATATAAATATGAACACAAATATAAATACAAGTTCAAAGGATTGGTTTCAAAATATTTCAATGCCTTGACAAGAACCAGAATGCTAGTTATTAATTTTTACTGATATTTAAGTGGAAATTTTCTAACACTAGAAGCAATTAATAGATTCTTATTAACAAAAAAACTCCATATGCTAACAGGAAATTCCATGTCGAACCTATGAACAAATCTAAATATTTGCATACTATTTTATAGCACATAACTAGTTTAGTTACAGCTCAACTCTTATCTCTAGGCAGAAACAAGAGAATCAGAAGAAACAGTGATTTTATACTGTTTTGCCTGTACAGTTCAGGTTGTACAACTAGAGAAGCTGCACATTCGAGTACAGACTGTGAATCTTTTCGGTATAATTTCTGGACCACTTCCAGCAGGACCTAGGACGCAAATATAGGAACTAGGCTACTGCTTCATCTAGTGATTTCTAACACGTACTGCTCCAGAGTTTACGACTCTGGTTTCCAGTAGAGTCAGTGTGTAGAAATACGTAGAATGCTTACAGCATCTATAAACGCTACCACTGCAATTTGACATGAGCTATTATTCAGTTGTTTTATTCTTTTCTGCATACATACTCAATGTAATTTAGATGGGCATCTGCCCAGTAGAGCTTGTCGTTGGTGTAATCTATGGTGAGTCCATTGGGCCACTCTAACTTTGTAGAGATAATCACCGTCTTCTCCTTGCCATCCATGCCTGCTCGTCCAATATATGCTCTATCTGCCCAGTCTGTCCAGTAAACCTGTCTGTTCAAATAAATATTTATAGTTAGGATTTTAGTAAAAATATGCTGAAGTAAATATTAGAAGCCACACCTCAAACATAGCATTTCCTGCAAGAGAGCTAAAGCAGAGATTGAGGAAGAAAAACGTCAATACATATGTTACTTTAACTGCTACAGCAGACAATTGTGTGATAACAACTGTCTTTAAAGAGTACAACTGGGAGCCCCACACAAACCTCTATCTACCTTTTTAGCCTTGCAGTCAAAACCTCCTTGTCTACATGGAAACAAATTCCATTTTCAATATCTGACAGGCCTTATATATGTACTTAAGAAAGGCAAGCTACTATTTTTCCTGAGCTGCAACTAAGATCTAATGCCATGCAAATCTCAGTGCGGGCAGCCAAAATTTATTTCAGATTTTCAGAGACAGTGCAAGACTATTTGCAAAAGAAAGGAAAAGCACTCTTGAAATGTCATACCCATATTTCGGATGAACAACAATTGCTCTGGGGTACTGAAAGCAGAAAGTGTTGTTGGCATCCACACACCGATCCACCAGTTTTTTCCGGAATCTTCCATCAAGTTCAGAGACATAGAGACAGTCTTTGTAGGCATCCACCCAGTACAATTTTCTGAAATGTTTTAGAGTTAATTTACTCTCATATACTTTTTTTGGTTTATTTTGCTGCACAGCATCTTAAACTTCACAGTTCTTTTTTTCTCCAAGAAGGAATATATCCACTTTAAAGGAAGAATACACACACTGTACTGACATGCTCCAGACTTCCCTCTTCACTCCTGCTGTTCCTGCATTCACAGTCATTGAAGCCAAATTCAAACTTGTAGTTGCTCAGTTGAGTAATAATATTCCTAAACCCTCCTTCTCTTCCTTTCCTCTCCTACCAACAATGGTCAGCAAAGGGGAGCAGAAAAACAGGTATGCAGTGCAATGGCGACCAGGGCCATAAAGTACTGGAGAGAATCATTTGTTCCATGCTGCCACCTCTGCTCTCATTAAACAGATAGAACAGTTGCCAGGTTCTCCTTTGAAAATTCCTAAGCAGTTCAATGGCCTAATTTAAACTTCACCTAGAATTTTCTAATACTTCTATTTCTTTGTCTAGGAATTACCGACAACTGTAATCAAAGAAATCATACAAGTTGAAGTAATGATTTTAAAAAGCCTGCAACAAACCAGAATGTTTAATTTAATTAAAACTACAGCAGGCTACTCTGAAATTGTCTACAGAGCTGGTTAGCTCCAGTGCCCACAGGGTCATTCCAGAAACAATCTCACAGATACAGTCTCTGACTACACCACCCTGGGCAGCATCATTCCCACCAGGAAGAAGAAAGTAGTCTTCCCCAACCTGCACCTCATGGCATCCTCCAGTCCTCTCCCTGTACTGAAAGTGAGCAGAAAACCTCACCTACCATTGTGTTGTCCTTCAGCCTTTCTGAAACGCCTGAATGAAAACTGACTGAAGACATAACTAATGGTAGCTGTAATAATTCAGCAACTGTATTAGTAATGGAGCATTAAGGCTACTTCAGCTAAAATTAGGCTTTTCCTGCCTCACCTCTTCCTGAATCATAAAGCATTTGGACTGCTGGCAACATTAATTATCATTAGGTTTAGAGGCAAAGCGGTTTAAAAATAAAAACTATTATATTGACATATTCATATAAACACTCTCATGGAAGTTCCAAATGTGACTTTTTGAACCACTCATCTCATTATTTTGCAGTCTGATCCATGATATTTAAACTTTTCCTACTGATAGTGCTGCAATCGGAAAGCAAAATCTGATGAAACACAGCTGAGAGCACTGTCAGAGGGCACCACATAAGGACAAAGTTTCTGTGGGAGTAAATCAGACTAATTTTTTACAGACAACAGGCAATTAAAAAATGTCCATAATGCAACATGCTTTCCAACTATCTCACCCTCATACTGCCCTTCTTACAGTAAATGATATGGATCGTGTTTTGGACTGTCAGTTAAAGATGCATTTTTTAAGAGCAAAAGGAACACGCTCTTCGCATTGGTACAGGAGCAAAATATCATTAACGTTCATTAGTACTTAATTCATTGGAACCTAGCTACCTGTTGTAACATATTGTTTATGCATAGAGTGAAGTCTGCAGCCCAACCCCAACAACTGCTAGCAAATGAACAAATAGCCCAAGCTCAGAATCCCTTCCCTTTCGACATATGTAACATCCCACATGCCTGCTTGCCCAGTCTGTTCATTAATGAGTTCCTAACAAGTTTTTCCCAAGGGTCATATGCACTACTTTATTATTGATGAGAGAGCAACTCTGATATAACCTCAGTACACTAGATACAAGAGCAAATAAAGAAAAGTGTTATGTAATGTATTAGATGCTGACAAACAATTCCAGAGCAGTTGTATAAGACTGCATCCACAATCCAAAACTATTTCAGCACTCATCAGGAATTTCCTATGAAGTGGGAGAAAAACCCCTCACACATCATTTACTAAGGAAAGTAAGCCCAGAAAGACAGAAAATATATTTTCTTACCTGCCAACCCAGTCAACAGCGATACCTTCCCCGTTGGGCACATCATCACTTATTACTGCCTCCTTATTTGTTCCATTTAGGAACATTCGTTCAATGACCTTCCTCCCCACATCAATCCAGTATAACCTCTTTTCCACCCTGTCAAAGTCCAGTGCCACCACATTTCTCAGTCCTTGCAAAATGAGAGAGTAAGACTGGCCATCTGCTGTGAGATTTCTCAGATAGTAACGGTTGCTAAAAATAAGGTATGGGGAGATATTACTATTTTGCCGGCAACTTTTTCCGTCAGGCTCCCGGATATAGCCTGGGGCACACTTACAGATGTAGGAGCCAGCTGTGTTCTCACAAATCTGGCTACATACTGATGGAGTTTCATTGCACTCATCAATATCATCACAAGTCCGTTTATCAGACATAAGTTTATATCCGGGATGACAAGAACAGTAGAAACTTGTCTGTGTGTCTGTACAGTCATGATCGCATCCACTGATTGAAGGGTCACTGCATTCATTTACACCTGAGGAAGGAAAGAAGTTCTATTCAAGGAACTGGCTAGCAGAGAAAACAGTACAGTCACTTTCCAATCTACTCGCTCTGTCTCTCTCCGCCTGCTACTCCCTGAAAACACCAAACATGAATCTGGGCTGCTATAAGAAAGGAGCGAGGAAAATAATCTAATGTAATATAAAATTATTCCAGCACCTTTGAAGTCTGTCACCAAACACACTGAGTGTAAAATATACACTTATGAACGGCATATTTTGGAAATGTAAGGGCAATACATAACAACGTATAAACTATATTTACTTCCTTTTATATAGCTAATATTAACAGTTTGTTAAAACAGTATATAAGAAGTATGATTTAAATAAAACAAAAAAAATAGACATCTAGATTTCTTATAATCCTTCTGAGACACAACCACAGAATAGATATGATTGCAATTAAGCAATCGTCTTAAGAGTTCATTTTTTTTAGAGCTGCCTAAGCATTTCAAATTAAATAAGACTGTACAAATGAATCTACACATACCACATCCTTTTTCATCACTATTATCTAAGCAATCATCCAACCGATTGCAGACTTTAACCATTTCAATGCAGTTTCCATTGTCACATTTAAAATGATGGGGAGGGCAGGTCGCTTCTGGTGTACTACAGAGATGTTCCAGCTCATCAGACTCATCACCGCAGTCGTTATCCCCATCACAGACGTAGGCCTTGGAAATGCAGCGCCCATTCTGACAAGTAAACTGGTGCTGTTGACACGGTTCATAGATGCATCCCCTTTCATCACTGCTGTCACCACAGTCATTCCGTCTGTCACATCTGAAGAAGAATGAACATTTTTTTCGAATATAAGAAGGCAATCACTGTCCCTAGGGCAGATGGTTAGATACACTCTTCTGATTTCCAAAGAAGGTCAGCTATTATTGGCTTCAATGGAAAAGACTTTCAGAAATCAGGATCGTATAATATAGAGTCTGATCCTGTGAGTCTTGCTTGTATTCCCTGTATGCATCACAAGCTGAACAGAATCACCCCAGGAGAGGTTACTAGGCACAATAAAAAGGATTAAATGTTAACGGTGAGCACTGAGGATATTAAAATAGAAAATTTCAGAACATTTTCAAGTTAAAACTTAATGCATGAATGCAGAGCACATGAATAGTTTCATTACAATATGCAGATCTACTTAACTAAAGAGCGAGAGAAAAAGAGTTGAATTAGTTTCTTCACTTTAAGCGAATGTTGAGTTTCTGCAGCGGCTCAGGAAGTTACAAACCTGTATGTGTTTCGGACGCACAAGCCATTATTACAAGTAAACTCATTTTCTGTACAAGATCTTCGTGTGCAGTTCTGGTGTTCATCAAGTGCATCACTACAGTCAGCATCACCATCACAGACCCATGCCCGAGGAATGCACCTCCTGAGGGGGGGTCGGTTGTTGGCGCACGTGAACTCTGCTGCTGTGCAGTTGCGGTTTGCTGAAAGAAAAGCACCTTCACTGGTACACCAAGTTACACTCTGTGTATGTAACACCCTCCACCGCCACACACACACACAGCCTGGATATCCAACTGTAATCCACAACAGAGCCATGCCCTGCTGCACACGCAGAGATAGCTACCACCGCACCCTCTCATATACAAAACTCATACGCATTCCCGCTAATTTTCACTGAGCATTGCTCTTCACAGAGGCTGACTGGGAGCCAAAGCACTTTAGGATTCCTTGGGCAGTGCTAGCACGTGCAGAACTCTGGATCTCGTTGGATTCTTGGTATAAAGTTTTCACATGTTTGGCCAGATTTTCTGGGAGCTGAACAGGTATTAGGCATAGGCTCTCTGTCCCCTGCTTTCTTCGAGGTATTCTGTGCTCCAGGGAGCAAACAGAACAAGCACCATTGCAGTTTAAAAGGGCAAAGACTGCCAGCGTATCCAGCTGCTGTTAAAAGAATCAAGGAGCAGGACCAGACTTGGTCCTTTTTTCACCCTCTAAACAGCCACACTTATTTTCTCAGTAATTTTAAAAGAAATTATGCCAAAACCATGCGGTTATTAATATGCACAAGATGTAGCACGTGACGATCAGGGAGTACCCTCCACAGAAGCTGCTACTGCTGCCCAGATTATACAAACAGCCCAGGTTAAATTATATCTCCATTTGAACTCAACAATTCAAAGAAGAGTACATTAGAACAATTAAAATATTTTTTCCAGTAAAATCTTCAATTTTAATTCAATGTAGTGAAAATGAAGGTACAGAAAGAGTATACCTCATTTTTACGTTCACCTTTATGGGTAGAAAAATTGGCAGAGGGTGGGAGTTTGGGGGTTGGTTGGTTGTTTTCTGAAAAATGCTTGCAGGACAAATAAAGAAAGTGCAGTATCTACTTGTGTTAAACACCTACCACAATTATGCCTTTGATCCTCATCACTCATATCCCCACAGTCATTATCACCATCACAGATCCATGTTGCTGGGATACATCTGCCGTCATCACATCTGAACTGGTCACTTGAACAAGTCCGCACTTGGAGCACTTAAAAATGAACACAGTCACTTTGCTTGTTAAGCTCACCTGCACTGCCATGAAAATCTACTGAGAAGGTTATTTTACGGAGAATCTTACAATAGTGAAATGTAAAATGGAAGCTTAAGTATAAGACAGTTAAGGTATAAACTGCAAGACATTTGCTTAAGCTAAAGGTGCAACTCTGGCAACGTGCAAAGTGAGCTATCAGCCCCACTTAAATCATAGAAGAATCTGTTCTGCCTTGTGTTATGCAACTTTTAGAGCTGTAATGTCAATTCTCAGGGACTTCAGTTAGCCCCTTCTCTTCCTCCCTGGAAATTGCTTAACTCCTTTCACCTTCCTCCCCACTCCACTGCTTACTACCATCAGTTTCTATTGTACGTACAGGATTCACTTAATGTAATGCTAGTGTTGACTCTACCTCACGCTGAGTCAACAATGTTCCTTTGCATCCCACATTCCTTTTTTCCCCAAATGCAATATTGCAGGCACACTTCCTGTATAGCATGACATCTGCTTATACATCCAAAACAATATCAAAATACCTGCTACTTTTTGTCACTTGATTCACCACCATCACAGTCTTATAAAGAGACAGGACATTATACATTAAGATTGATCACATTACGAGCAATCAATTGTGGCAATTAAAAGCCTTTATATTCCATACAGAGCTTTAAGACTTCAATTACTCAGTGCTCAGATTATTGGAGTCAGTGAATAAACCTCAGAAGATATTTGTTTTCCACCTCGTCTGGATTCAAGCTGCTGCCTACAAGAGAAACTACTGACTCCCTGTAACCCATAGTGTTGTATCTTCTGAGAGCAAACTTACCACAAGAGGCAGGTTCATCGGAGCCATCAGCACAGTCTATTCCTTGATCACAGTACCAATGAGCAGGAATACAACGTCCCGATGTACAACGAAACTCACTATTTGTGCAAGTCAGTGAGACTGGAAGAAAAAACCTATGTATGACTTCTTTCTTTCTGTTACCTTTCCAACTTGTTTTAAGCTGCTTTTGAGTCCATGTTATGCAAAAATATTACAGATCCCAAAAAAAGAAAGAGAAAAAGTTATGCTAGGAAGGATGTCTTTTCACAGCCTACCTGCAAAGACTTCATCATACAAATTAGCTTGATCTTTTTATGCAAAAAATGGGCTTAATTGTCTCCTTGGCTAATAAGTAGACAGAACTGGCCCTGGAAATAGGACTGCATGCAGCAGCTGTAGATATGTTCTATGTTTATACTTGAGATTTGTGCACAAGAAAATGACCACAATCCAATATACCCATTTCTCCAGTGCCCAAACCAGGCAGTAGCATACTCCATGCTTTAGAAGGAATCAAAACGTATAGTAAGGAAGTAATATCTCATGGTAAATAATGCTTCCCTTTTTTATTCTACCAATTTTTCTTCACTTGCAGGTAGGAATCCTTTCTTAAAGGCAGTGAAGAACAAACTGTACCACTGAGCAGTTTCAGCTAAGCACGCTGCAAATATTGCTTCTGCACTTTGGCTGAGCCCCCTTGATAGTGGCACGTATAGTGGGTTTGAGAGTTTCTTCAGTAGTTACCGCTACTTTCCTGTATCCTCTGATGGTTTCAAGATAGCAAAAAGGGACACAGTCTGGCCTTTTAACTTGCTCTTCTGTGTGTCTTTAATGATGGAAATCAAAGGCAATTAACACATTGCTCATTAATGTCTTGGGACTTCTTTCATCTCCCATTCTCCCTTTCTCTCCCTCTTTCTTGCCCTTCACCACTTCTCAATTTAAGTAAATCAGCAGTGCTGCTGGGACACAAACAGTAGAAGGGACAAAGCACACCTTTCATGAGCAGCACAAGACTCACTATGTCATATACATGGCCACATATTTTTGACACATCCATATATTAAAGTGGCCATGTTCTGGCTAGAAAAATTTAACTATATTTTAGAAAAAATATGGCATACTTAATTCAAGGCAGGTACCTTTAGGAAATCTAGAAAAAGCAAAAATAATCCACTCAGGCAATACTAAAAATAAGTCATTATCTGAAAATCTCCATTATGTTGTATAAACTGATCCAAACCATTTTATATGGGAAAAGTACTACCTAACTACTACCTAATACAAATGTCTGTACTATCAAAGATGAACTGGTTTGTAATCAAGGCTGAATGAAAACTAGATACTTTTATACACTAACTGGAAGCTACAATGAAAAACTCATATGCTAAGGCATATATAACTACACAGAACAGCTAAAAGAAATCACATTGGAGATTGCATACAATTTCATTTGATTAGAAGGAAAAATATTTTAATGTTAAAGTTCCAGAAAAAGCCAACTTGCTATAATACTTAAGTGCCAATTACATTGTAAAACCATAGAGCACAGAATAAGCAAAAGGAATATGCTGTATAAAAATGCCGCAAAAAAAAAAAATATTAGATAAAAGCATGATTTAGATAATTGAGAGCTAGTAATACAATGTATTTGTCTTAAAATTATTTTATGTTACATGAGTAGATGTTTTGAGAACAGTTGAAGTTATGTTAAAGGTAAAGAGTAGTGGAATAAATTACTAAAGTACAAGAAAAGTAACTGAGGCCCTAATAACTTACCACAGTGAGTAGGGCTCTCATCACTCATATCTCCACAGTCATTATCACCATCACACAAATACGTTCGAGGAATGCAAATATTTGTGCTTTGACATTTTGTAAAACCAGACTGGCAAGTGCGCTCCGCTTTAAGGAGGGAGGAAAAAAAAAAAGCAAAAGTTCTTTAGAGCTTTTTTTTAACACCATTATGCTGTATCACATTGAAAGATACATAACACTGTTAACAAGAATCCCATGTAACTCACTTGCTAAAGTGTACTCATACTTCTTGTGTTGTATGGAAACAATTAAACAATTGCTTTTATTGACAAAAAACTCACAAAACCATGATCAAAGAAACACACGCCAATACCTAGGGGTAAGAGAATGTAAACTGACATGTATTCACACTGTAACGCCTGCACTTGCAGCCAGCTGGTACTGTATCAATCATCAGACCAAACACAAATGACTAATAGACCAGGAATGTCAAATATTCAGATTTCACTGAGAATAAAAATGTCAAAAATAATAAGTTTTAAAAAATAGTAATTAGTGAGCACACAAAAATGTAAAAAAAAAAAAATTCTATAAGTACACTTTCATAAATTTCTCTAACTCCAAATATAAATTGCCACTGAAGAATGCAAACAGTGCAAAGACATGATTAGTTTGACTACTGCAATAGTAGTCAATATTGAACTAATCACATTTTACATCTTAAGGAAAACAAACATAACTCATAAGTTTTGGAGAGCTATAAGGCATATAATTTTAAACAGAATAAATATAAACTGTGTCTGTATAAGAGTCACAATATACACTCCTGATGATTAAATCTAGTATACTTAACATAGTGTGATACAAAGTAAAAAAACTCGCTGTCAAACTCCAGGCTAATCCTGCAAAAATAGAAACGCTGCATCAAATTCATCTGAAATAATCTTTTTTAAATCCATGGGATTACTCACAAGACCTAACATTAAGCACTACACGAGCACTTGCTGCGTCAAGGCAACCCATTTAAAACAATAGTTATTATGTAATGTATTAGGGTACTCCGGAATATCTTTTAACAATTCTGCTTGCTTCAAATTACACAAAACAGAGTATGTAACGTAAATAAAGAAATCTTTTATCCTCTTTGCTGATTTTGTCATAATTCTTCTTACACAAACACATTTGCCTCTTCTTTGGTGTAAAGAGCCAGACCCAGATAGGCAGTAGGTAATTAGGATAAACTTACGGCAATTCCTCTCATCCGATGTGCCGTTATCGTAACAGTTGTTTACTCCGTTGCAGACATACTGGAGAGATATACACCGTCCATTGTTGCACGTAAATTCTGTGTGGGAGTCACAAGTTCGGAACAAGCAGCCAACCTCATCACTGTTATCTCCACAGTCATTGTAGTGATCGCAGCGGTAATGATAGGGCACGCATCGCCCGTTACCACAGGTAAAAGCTGTTGGCTGACAAGTATGGAATGCTGAAACGAATAAATAAAATAAAGAAATAATAATTTTTAAAAAGAATATACACGGGTAATGTAATCTAAGTTCTCTGACAAAATAACAAGTAAAATCACAGTATTTTTACCTGCCAGGGCAAACACAGCTGCAAAACGGACTGCATGAAAAGTAAAATACATATTTGAATTAAACAAAGAAGAAATTGGCTATACAGGATAAAAATCCAAGTGCTTTTGGATTCTAGAGCAAATCAGTAGCCATTCAGACCTCAAGTCTGTGAGCAAGCAAAGGATCCTTTCCAAACTACAGCCATAAGATTCATGATAATAAAGCCGTAAAAGTGATAGGGAACACAGTACAGGCAAGACAGAGTATGCATCACTTTCTCACAGTTATTTTAAATGCTTACCACACACGCTTTCCAACTCATCACTGCCATCACCACAATCATTGTCATTGTCGCATTTCCACCTCTCAGAGATACACTGCCCATTAAGGCATGTGAAGAAACCAGTGTCACACCTGGTACCGTTATCCACAATACAGTGCTTGTTATTATTGGCTAAATACCAGCGACCTTCCGAGGGGCACTGACATTCTGCACCAGATGGACCTAAATTTATGTTTGACAGTATAAAAAATAAAACAAAATAAAAAAGGAGACAAAAAAAGAAACAAATTTAACATTGATGCTTTAGATAGAGTTCTATGAAACTGTTCACAGCTGTAAGACTGGAAAAGGCAATAAAATTCTCACACCTTCTGTAAGATCTATCTGCTTAGATAGAAGTGTGGGGACTTAGCCAGATTTTTATCTCAGTTAAGGATACCTAAAGCCATTAAAACCCAAAAGAATTGTTTCAGAGTTCCCTAGAGGAACTGAGGCCAGAACTTGGAGCATGCTTATTGTCCAAATAGTTTTCAGGTGGCAGCAAGATGGCATCTGATATTTGCAAATATCAGAGTTACACCAGCTGAGTGTCTGTCCCTCAAAATCAAAACAGAGTTTTCAAAACTGTTTGCAGTAGAGTAGCTGCTCTTCTCAAAATCAATGAGAAGTTTGAGTTGTTTTCAAGCAGGACAGATTTTTTAAAGGTCTTTAAGATGCTACAAGTGAAAGCAGACACTGAATGAATTTTTCAAAGTCAAGAATCGTAACTTCTAAAAATCCACAACACACAAAACAGCTCTGTAATAGGTATGTTTTTGGGGGTATACTGCCATTCTTGTTTCCTGGCCATCTGGACTGGTGACATGTTACAGCACTTTGATTCTCTCCTTACACATGCACAAGGAGAGATATGAGATGGGATATGTATGTCACTCAGGTCTCACCACAATATGCAGCTGATGATACAGAGTATGTTTCTGGAGTCTGTGACTCTAAAGGACACCTGCTCCACAGTGTAGATAGAAATCAATTTGTGTTACCTTCTTAGTAATTGTACAACATTTAAAATGAGGCAGTAGAACATTTATTTTGGAAATAAATCATCAGGGAAAGACTTCATCATATCACGTGATAAAGAAATAGTGACCATAAAGATTTTTGAAACATGTCATAAAGATCCGTTCAGTACACAGAACATCAGTTTGTATTCCTAAGGTAACCATAAGCTGCAGAGCTCACTTTCTGTCTCATCCCAGAGGAAAAAAAGTCAAAACCCCAGAAAACAATGTTTAGAGAAACCCATAATTTTTGTTTTTGAGGACACAACCCTCAGGTGACTGGCAAAATATCATGACCTTGAATAGGAATCATTTTGATTGCATTTATAAATAAAACAAATATTAAATATTTAGGAACACCAATAAATACTTCAGCTGTCCCCATGTGATTAAAATTGTCATACTATAAATTCTAATACAGGCAACAATAATAACTTACCGTCGTCAAGCACAACAGCTTACCTGGTGCACAGATGTGACTGCAGCCACCATTGAACTGGTTACAGGGGTTGGTACACTGCTGCTGTTTACTTTTTGCCCAGACATGAATATCCATCGGTCTTTGTGGAAGATTCGTGATCATCACAATCTGATCTGAACCATCATACTTATTAGCTCGGTAAATGCTTCGTGTGTTCCAGTCTGTCCAATATATGTGCTGATCAAACAATGTCATTGCAAATGGATGCAGAGCAGTGCTAACAATTACCTCACGATTTGTACCAGTAAGAGTGCATCGCTCAATCTTCTGCCTAAAATAACAAAGAAATTATTACATCTTAAAAGAAGGAACCTCCATATAAAGCAATGCCTTAATTAGTCCGGCAACTAGTATCCCCCATTTCAGTAACGTGCGCCAATATGTAGGGTGCTGTTATGAGTTAAAAATCTCAAATTTTTCAGTCTATGGCTTCAGTAGTGATGCAGAGTAGCAGCTCTGTAATATTGACACAATAATGTACTGGAAGTAATCGGGCTGAAGATTGAAATGTTTAAACAACTACGCTATTGAGAGCTAAAACGAATGCAAAACTTCGTGACAGAATACACTTTTGGAATGGGTATGATGCTAATGACTTCTTTTACCAGGAGAAAACCAACAGTCCCATGAAATGGGATGTGTTTTCATTTCAGTTTTATCTTCTGCAGGTGCAAATTTACACAATCAGGCAATACTAGCAAATTCATGAGACTATAAACATGCGTTTTCTACTTTTTCTCACACAAGCATAGAGGAGGGAAAACCAGTTCTAATATATAATATATAACACATATAGCATCCAATAGCCACAAATATATAGTGCATGATAAACATTTCTTCCTAGTTGATCTTTCAATGTTGATTCTACCTTAGGAACAGCGTTTACAATGATAAACAAAATTCTGACAAACAAGACTTCAAGGAGCCCCAGAAAATAAGGGTTCAACTCCAAGTTCTGTGACAGACATGTTCTGCTGTATGTGAACTATTTTTTACTCACACAGACAGTACTACTGACCCACAACCACCTCGTCACTGCTTCTCCCCTTCAGCCGTTCCCACCCTTAATGACTACTTCAGCAAAGGTCAGTGGGGGAGCAAGAGAAGACATGTTGATTCCAGGAGACTCAATATGCACTATTCATGCAAGGACATTATTTCTAAGCATTGTTTATAAAACAATGATAAATGTTAAAGGTTCCTTTTACCACACGGATTCTTGTCTGAGAGAGACAGACCATACTAGAATAAAGCATGAGAGAAGAGAAAATGGAGGATGTTTGAAAGTTATTTGCAACGAGGATAAGGAGGAAAATTGATGAGTAATAGATGGGGTTATTCAAAGGAAGAGAAAGAGCTTGACAGAAAAACATCAAGACACAAGTAAATGCTAAAAATGAGATGAGATACTGTCAGCAAGTTGAAGATAGTAGAACAAGAATGAGCACAGGAAAAGGCTGTTCCTTGCTTCTGTCTTCCAGCATCTTGCTGTTCAGTCACACTGTAATGTTCACATGGCAAGGCTGCAACCACTTACTGATAGAAATAACACACTTCATGTTGTCTGTGCCCCATCAAGTATAGCATCATTCAACTGCACAGCTCCTAATACCCTCCCTCTAAAGAGCAGACAGAGGTAGCACAGAGTGTATGCTTACCTATAAAGGCATGATGCCTAACAAGTGGAGTGGTGTTTATGCAATGTCAATGGAACAGAACAATTCTCTAAGAGGCTGTGGCAGCTTTCACACACAAGCTTCTGAGAAGGAGCTAGTAAGAATCCCAGAATGGCTCTATGGAGGGTAAGGATAAGGAAGCTGTGGGACTAAAGACATCATACACGCTGATTTTCTTCCTGCTAGTAGATGTGTTTCCTGTTCATCACTGTGTGGCCAATAACTCTTGCCTGTGATGTCAGAAGGGCCAAATGTTGTTGCTGGCAACTCCAAGCAGAACCTCCATCCTTTGCTTCAAACCACCAAAAGAGCTCTCACAGAAACACAGAAATGCTCCAACAACTTAGCGTTAGTATGAAGAAAATCACTTGAACTTATTTTATCTAACCTCAAAGCAACTGTATGTTTCAGTCTGTGCTAGAGATAAAATTTCATTATTACCCGTTGTATTGAGGGCATTTACTAGACTATCAGTGTGGGTTGAATAAGAATGAAAATGTCCAATGAGAGGAAACAAGCAGGTAAGAAATTTCTTAACAAGCTGCACAGATCGTCTCCTTTGCCACCACTAGTAGGAAGGAAAAAACTGCATTTCATATAAGCAGAAAAAACCACCACAATTTTAGTAATTGCAAGAAAATAATAATAGGTGGACCCCTTATGATGCAAAAGCTTTAAAGTGAAAGAACAGTTGTGGCAAAAGTGCAGAAAGGCACTTTTCTATGAAATTGCACTTCTAGAAAAGAAAAGAAGCTCAAATGCAACTCTTCTGCAATATAGGCTCAAGTAATTTCTCCCTTTCATGCCACAGGGAACTTTTTAGGGAAAGCGTGTACACAGTTCCCAAGTGTCAGTATGCCATCTGCTGAGGGATTCTTACTATGTTGCATGCAGCAACTGTGAAGACGTAAGAAAAGAACAGTGTACAACTAGCACATAGAGTCTATCTACTTGAGATGTATCTCAAGACTTGCGAATATGCCTAGTGGTATCACAGTTCTTACAAGGGAACAGGAAGGTCTAGAACAAAAGAATAGAAACACTATTTTAGAGAAAGAGGGATAGCACCTTTGGGACACTAACATAAGCAAAAGTAAAAATGGAGGAGAATATACAGCTCACCTTTGTGTTCCCTTGGTGCATTCAGAGCTAAGAAGCACTGTCATTTTTGAGTGTCTGGTCTTCATACCTTACCCCATGCTGGTATCTGTCCCTCTGAAGGGGTAAAGGCCTTTCCCATGAATGTCAGAATAAAGACTTTGTACTGCTTATGCATATGCTCCCCTACCTCCATTAACTAGAGTTTGAAAGAGAAAAGAGGATTTCTCATTTGACATCCTCCATTCCCCTTAAAATAGAGGGTCTCGTTACAGGTGCCCTGCCCTCCTGTACACAGATGAATCTAAATAAGAATGCCTTCCTACCAGAAGATCCAGTAGAGGCAGAGACAATAAGAATTATTACATTACAGACATCACTCTTCTGTCACAGCAAAAGAGAAGCCTGCAAAAGAACTGCTATGCTGAAGGAACCAGAGGGGAAAAGTCTGATTGCTGCAGTGATTTCTCTAAGACCATGAGTGAATTTGAGTGGATACAAACTAAATTATTTTTAAAAACTTTCCTGCTGACAGCAGAAATTCTGGTGGCATAAATTGAAGGGTAGACTTCTGTCTGGTAGGCAACAGCAAGGACATCATGCCAAGTTCCACAGGTGATAGGCACTAACCACAAGCAATGAACGATGTAAAACGTGCACTGGGATTGTATTTGTTAGGGAAGATGCTTATAAAAGTCCTGAGTTGCACATAAGATGAAGAAGCTGCCAGCAGCTATAAATGCCATAAAGCAGTGGACTAAGCCTATACTGTGGCATAACAAAACTTCTTATTGCACAGTAGTTCCACATCAATACCAAGACTTGACATTGCATTGCTATTAAATAACTCTTAACATTCTATAACACAATGTACCAAATTCAATTGAAATGTTGAAAAACAGTTTAAGAAATGAGGAAAAATAATTAATAGATCTATTAAAAAATTAACAGAATGTAAACCAACAAGTGTGTTATCAATACATACAGATTTGCATCAGCCCAGTATAGCTGCTGTTCTTCATAGTCCAGGGTAAGTCCATTTGGCCATACCAAATTGGTGCTCACAATAGGTGTTCTGAAGTTTCCTCCAAGTGTAGCTCGTTCTATCTTTGCATTTGAACTCCAGTCAGTCCAGTACATATACCTGCCAATAATATGATTATAACATTTTATTTTCAGCAAATAAAATTCACTAAGTTCTTATCTGCTCCAGGGTATTTCCAGCCTGGTGTCCTCCACTGAAGGGCATAGCGCAAAACTCATGGAAAAGAACTTCTTCCCCTATTTTGGCCCACATTGACAAAGAAATTTGCTAGCAGGGGTCCACTGGAGAGAACTTCAGAAAAGCTTTTCCAGCTCCTGTGACACTCCAGTAAAGTCAATTAATCTCTTTCTTGTCTTTCTTCATTTGAAATACAGTATAATTAGTAATGAAATTAGAAATACAGTAAAACACTGCAATGCCCCCGAGCTCTCAGGGAGTGTTTTGATACTGAAACAATAATTCTTTTGAGGCACTCAGGAAATACAACAGGAAAAGGGAAAGATCATAAAAGACTCTAAATAGAGAGATCTCTTGGCAGTGCCACCTGATTATTATGATATGATATGATATGATATTCTCAAAGAAATCTTGGTTTCAACAAATACCCTTTTTCTGCATTGCACAGAAAATGGAGGATGGTTAGTTGCTTGACAAAAACACCTGCTTTCAACATCGCTCTCATTTACCCCCAGTATCTGGCTCCCACCCTCACTAAGTGGAGGCTCATGTACTACGCATTCACAAATGTTCTAAAAATCTCAGAAGAAAAATCAAATCTCTGATCCTGAGATCAGCTTAGAAAACTTAAACCTAACAAGTTAGATCTGGGATGGTTATGCACAGCTGGAACCTAGGGCTCAAAACAGGAATTATCTGGCAGTCTGTTAACGTATAAATCGTAGTTTCACCTTCAGTCAATATAAAGTATGCAAAGTGCAACACATACCCTCTGCAGGGGTCTAATACAACAGCTCTTGGTCGTGGAACCCGGGCAATCACTGTGCGGTTAGATCCATCCACAGCCATTGAGCTGATAGTCTGGTTGAGGTAGTCACTGTAGTACACTCTGTTGTTGATCCAATCAAAGGCTATGCCATCTGGAGTCCCCAGGTCTTAAGACACATGCAAGCAAATACACACAAGTTCATTACAGTTTCCTGAGATATTGCAATACTCTTTGCCTATTCTAATGTGGCAACACCAAAGATATCTTTGAAATGATGTTGGTATCAATGCAAATTTGTCCATTTAAAATACTGTAGACCTGATACTTAGGACGCAGTTAGTTTTGTGCATGCAGTAGAGTTACAAAGATTTTTTCCTCAGATAGACCTAAGTTCCGGTTCCTGTTCTCCAACTAGCAGGAATCATTCCTCACTCCATAACATTAAATTTTAATTTCTTGCATACAATTTTATATATCTAATAATATTTAACCAGTTTTATATTTCCATTTCATTTTCATTCAAGGTGACAGAACAGCCTCAGAAGAGGAAAAAAATAAGGAAAAGAGTCAAAAGGAGCATTTCATCAGACATTTTAACTAAATAGTCTACCTTAACCAGTAGCATAAATATACCTGCTGAGCTAGTGCTAGGTGCTGCAGTCCATTTTTTTGAATATCCAACTACTTCATATCACATTTCAGTGCACTTACCAGATGCAACTACTGTTGGAGAGCCAAGTCCCGAGTAAATACTAACATAACTGATTCTCCCTGTCCCTGAAGGAAAACTTTGTGTAAAATATATTCGGTTGTTTATGCTGTCAAAATCCAGGGCCACTGCAGTTCTTAACACATTGACTGTGCGGAAGGGAGGACTATGATTTTCAGGATCAAGGTGGATACTTCTGAGGGCATTCTCAAGGGCAAAAATCAGGTAATCATCAGTTGAAATGGAACATCTCTTGCCATCACTGCCTAGTGTTCCAAAGGCACAACCACATTTGGGTGTCTGTGTGTCAGGCAGGGCAAAACACAGATGAGAACAGCCTCCGTTGTTGTCCAGACAAGGATTGTTGTTGACATCAAGGGGTGAAAGTGACTGGAAATGGCTGTTGTAAATGGTAACATCCCTTAGCCAATTAATGTTGTCTCGTATTACTGTTGGCTGATCAGTATTGCCTGGCTCCTTGCTGGCTTGGAAGACTTTTTTCAGGTTCCGATCCACCCAGATCATAGAATTTCCAAAGACAGTGATACCATAGGGAGTTGGGTAGCGACTGCCATAACGCACAATTTCAACATCACCACCATCAGGCTGAATTCTTGCAATCATATCTAAGGAATCATCCACCCAGTAAATGTAGCCATTGCTGTGATCTATGGCCAATCCACGAGGTGTGACTATGCCCTCAGACACAAGAACTGTTCTGTTGGTGCAGTCAAGAAATGCACGTTCAATTTTCGGATTTTGCCCATAATCTGCCCAGAACAGGTATCTGTTTTTTGGGTCGACTACTATGTGCCTTGGCATATCTATGGTAGTTTTAAGCAGAACACGGCGATAAGTTGTGTTTAAACGCAAAACTTCTATGAAAGTCTCTGTCAGGAATGCATTTGTAAAATAAAGATTTCCTGTATTTAAACAAGAAAAAAAAAAAAACAAAGCAGAAAAACAAAAAAGAAAGTTAACATATAGCACCCACACCTGAGAAACATGAGCTGATAAAATACTAAACCATAAAATGAAAACCCATAAATATCTTAGTAGTTGGAAGCATAAATTGAGAAATTAGAAAGACACCATCCAAACTGACAATGGTCAATTAATTTCTAATTCCTCATTGGTTGCCATGGGGAAAACAGTGGTATAAGATCAAAAATTCATTAACTACAGTTGTTCATTAGGTGTACTTTTTTTTTTTTTAATTTAAGCCTTTGGCTTGCCCTTCCATGCTTTTATGCCTTCACCTTTTACAACACACGACTGAAAACCATGTCATGGCACAGCACCATATGGAGTACCTAAATTAAGTGTATACAGCAGATGATTATTCTAGAGCTCATCCCAACAAGCCTATCAATCAACAGAAGAACTTTTGCTAAAAATATATACACTACATTTACATATAAAATAAAGGTATTAACAGTAATGATCAGCTACTTCGAGTTGATGAACACTTTCTGAAGAGTTAATATTTGAATTAATCTCTAATATGTTTAAATAGGAACAGGAAGTGCAAATGGAGAAATTAAAGTTCAATTACAAATTATTTCTTCTTTCTTTACTTTTCATTACAATTTACAGGATTTGTACACAGCAATCTGATGGTAAATGAAAGGTGCTTCTTTCTTATTAATAATGTCATCAGACAGCTTCTGTGCACTCTTCTCTGGTACATTTTTCAGTATGGTAATAAAGTATATTAGTACACTGGATAACAGCTGCTTATGAATGCACAGAGACCTAAAACAAATATTAAAGCATCATGAGAGAACAGGTTCTATTCATCTGCTCTGATAAACTTTTGTTTTTACACATATATGTAAACATAGGAGCCATTCATTACTTTCTCTTGTTTCAAAATCAGCCCATAGATACAAAAGCTAGAATCATAGGACTTCCATTCAAAATAGTTCCATTAGGATCCATTTATATAGCTCTGAAAATTTTACAATCTGTAAAGAATAACATTCTCCTAAATTCAGCTAGGCGTACCTGCTACCCAGTCAATTGCAATGCCACGGATCCCATTTCGTCCGATTCCATTTGTAACAACATTTCGAAAATAAGAACCATCAGGTTTAATTTTACGTATTGCATTCTGAGAAGAAACTGTGCTACTGAAGTCACACCAGTAAATGAAACCAGAAGGCATGTGAACATCCACATGAAGCGCGTTTCGTCCTGAAATATTTTGAAAAGTAATAATTAATTATCTTTGATACAAACCAACTTATTTAAAACATGTGCTATGCCAGCAAGAAATGTCAAAATATTAGGCATTACAAGATTTTGTCCTCCTATAATATCCACATACCTCTTCCTGCCAGTGGTACCATGGCTTCAGAGTGATCAGATGTCTCTAAACTAAATCCTTTAATTGCAGAAAGCATAGAAACAATTACAAATGAATTGTATGGGGAACAGGTTCTGTTATCAGGATTTAGCTGAAAGCCAGTAGCACAGGCACAGGAGAACAATCCACCAGGTACAGGCAGGCAAAGCTGCTGGCAAACTCCAATATTATTACTGCAGCCATTTGAAGAGCCAGCAGAATCTGTGAGAGACACACACAGCAAGACATAAAAATCTGAACTGTATCATCACAAATTCCCACAGATATATAACCATATTCAAATACTTGCACAGTATTAACAACCAACTGATAAAAATAAAGATCTTCAACACTGTACATTTTAGCATGTGTTAGTGATGGATTTGCCAGTTTCTTGTCATGTAAGATCAATGGGTCCAAGAATTAGATAAAAACAATACATAAATTTGAAGCCAAAGTAATAAAATTTGTTATTTAGTCAATATTACAATGATTACATTTTGGTAAAACTACATGTGCCAATAGATGCCTTAACTGGATGGCGGAACATCTCTTTACCAAAACTAGGTATAATGCCTCTCACGCTTTTCCTGAAAGTCTAATCAAACCATTTCCTTTGAAAGAGGGAAGTTTTCACAAGTTGGATATCTTGAAATACCTCTTTTGCAAATACTCACTGTCTCTGTAATACACACGCAGGCATTTCAGTCTTGGGACATTATCTCTCAATACTACTTTGTTTGCTCCAGTGGACTTGTCAACTCGTTCAATAACTTCATAATCTCGATCGGTATAGTACAGAAAGGTATCATACACAGCAATTCCCCATGGATGAGAAAGATGAACCACCAGAGTCACACGATTTGTACCATCCACATTGCCTTTCTCAATCTAAGAAATAAGTTTTAAAGCTTAATATTACATTTCTTATAGTAAAAGTTCAATGTTACAACACAAAATTAAAATGTAACATATGCTACTAAAATCTCTTCATGCACGAGATCTTTAGGTACAAGGTAGGAAGGAAAGGGTCAGCATGATGCCAATAATGATTTTGGGGTTTTCATTCACATTCCTCATATATTTCTAATGGTAATTAGTAACACAGTTATTCAGATTTTGCTGGGTCCTGCAACTCCCAGTTATATAAGTAAACTTAAGTAACTGAATTACTCATGTGAATCACAGGCAGAGACAGATGAACAGGTAAAAAAAAAAAATCAATTATTTTAAAAAACTCTCCTACCACTCCTGTGCTTGTGACAGCCCAGTACAACTTTTGTTCCTTGATGTCAATGGTGATGAACTCGACATGGTCAAGGTTGCCAGTGAAGAGGGTTTGTATTCCTGATCCATCCATGTTTGCACTGGCAATCTTTGCTGGGACTCCACTGTCAGTTCCCTGATCTGTCCAGTACAGCTTCCTGTAACACGCGTTATCACATCTGTTAGCAAAGCTGATAACAGAGCTCAATGGACCAGAGTCACTTAAGCATGTACTTAAATCCATCCCTTTTGTCAGCCAAATACTTCAGCACATGCTCAACAGAGATCGCTTTGAACCAGGCCACGAAGAAAAAGAGATCTTTTTTGGAAAAATGAGAAAAATGCTTGTTCTCTTGAAAAAGAGAAATGCCTTGGAAAAAAAAAAATGCCTGTTACTCTTGCAAAAGAGAACAATGCCTGTTAAATCACTTTTAGAAATTCATAACCTCCCCTGTATCATCCCACAGTACCGACAGCAGGTAAACTCAGTACAGTACTAGGACTATAACAAGAAAGCAGGAGAATAATTCTGTTTCACAGATAGCTGCGAAGTGTCAGCAGCAAGTTGGGTTCCAATTCAGAATTCAAACTACAGATTCAAAAATCTATATGAAACAGAATTCCATTAACTGGCTCTGGGCAATATGTGCACTGCTCTGGCCTCAGTTTTTGAAGAACACCTAGGGCACATGGCAGCCAGGCTCCCAGCTAGACACAGAAAGTTAGGCATCGATTCATCTGAAAGCCTGACAAGTCACCGTGATTTCTTTTTCTTTTTTCTTTTTTTTTAAAGCACTATATTGCAACTTTGAGTACTCTGTTGGGAAAAAAAAAAAAGCAAATTACAGCTCTTTTGGGGAGAAAGCAATATTTAGTGCTGTGCTGCTTGACATATGACATTCTTACCATGTAGTGTGTCTTTCTACTATAGATAAGCCTCAAGACAGACTTTAGAGTTCTCTTTACTCTGGGTTCTCATTTTTCAGTGATTTTTTTCACAATCATAATATTCTGACACACTTTTTAATTAAACATTTTTACTGTAAAGTATATGGTAAATTTGGGAGAATGAACATCTGTGCAACAATTTATGAAGCCATGGAATTATTTTCTAGGATTTAAAAACACCAAATAAATTCTGCACTAATATGAAAAAAAAAAAAAGCCATGTCAAATCCAGGAGGGCAGCTGAAACCCCTGAAAATTAAAAAAAAAAAAATTAAAGTATACTCATGTGCAAAGACCACAGCAATTTTGGAAATTTACCCTCTCACTGGATCAACCGTCAAACCAATCGGCGTGCCAGCTCCCAGAGGGGTGCCATCATTGGTAATCAGTGTTTTCCTGTACATTACGTCACCGTGCAGCTTCAGGACCTATACAAACATTGAACTCATCAGAGCATGTAATATAGAACTCGTGATAGATTTTTCAAATTAAAGGAAGGAAGCTTAAATCCACAGGGAGTTGAAACTGCAGAAGACTCTCTCAAATACTATGAAGAAAAAGCACATTGTATCTACTCTAACCATCTCCCTTCTCTAACGTGCACCCCTTGAATGAGATGCTTGCAGCTTAGAAACTGCCTATATTAACAAGTAAGCATCCTAGGTATAGAAATAGTTAATCTTTCAGCTTCTATAATATCTTGAAGGTATTACAGGCTGAACAGGTTGATGAAATGTTGATTTAGAAAGTATTCAATTTTATTTAAAATATTTTAAATTAATAGTATGTATTTATTTTTGGGACAAGGGTATTAATGACTGGGCTTATTCACAGTCATTAGTGTATTATATATTGTTTATCCTCTGCTTTCCTACACTAAATGGCAATTTTATCCTTCCCATACCATCAGACAGCTGGTCTCCAGAAAGCCACGTAATATGATATCAAAGCATTTGGGTGTGGATTCTACTGCATTTGATGGCAACGTTCCTTTATTATCAGAGGCACTGCATTGGGATCACTGATCTGAAGTAAGAATAGTAATGATAACAGTAACTCTAGTGATCAGAGAGGTGGTGTGTGAAACACCAGAAGCCTAATGATTTGAATAGGGAAAAAGAAAAAAGAGGAAAAAGAAAAAAAGAAAGAAGATACCTATGCACAAATAAAGTTCCCAGAATATACTGTTCGCAGTCTTTTTCACTATGCCCAAATTCAGGTTTATCTCTCCAAGTTTGTATTTTCCTACAGACTGTTTGCATTTGAAATAAATCTAATTTCAGTTGTCACTAAAAATATTACTAATTTCAACCTGTATACATAGCAGTGAAAAATCTAGGCTGTTACTTTCCAATTGTCCCTCTAAAATAATTACCTCAATTGACTGTGTCCCAGGATTGCTGTAATAGAGGTTTGCAGATATCCAGTCCAATGCCAGACCAATAGGAGCACCAATAACAGCTGCTGGAGCAAAAACTGTCCTGTTGGCTCCATCTGACCTCACTCTGTGAATTTCACCCTTGGAAAAAGAGATAAGAAAAGTGAAAAAATGTCAAGAGCAGAAAACACTGTTCTTTTCTAACTACATAAGCTCTTACTTTATGTTACAATCTCTTCTTAGCAAAATGAAAATCCAGTAGAGAAATGTATTTGTATATGCTCAATGCATAAACATAGTAAATATATTATTGTAAATCATAACTACCCAGCGTGAAGAGGCATTACCGTTCACCAACCACCACCTGATTGACAGAAATAAAATAACCATATATATATTTAAGCTATATACAGTCGCACTTCTGCAATTTGTATTTCATTATCAAAAGATTTTTACCAGGATACCTCAGTTAACCATCTAGAATACACCAGAAATCCAGTAAAGAAAAATAGTGTTCTCTCCATGCATAAATAATTAAGAACCAAATTTTTAAAAAGCTGTAATAGCAAGAATGAAGACTAAGATTATCCTTGCAGGTTTCTTCATAATGTTAACCCTAGAAATGATAATTTATGACTTGCAGATTCTATGATATTAGCTGCAGCGTGTGATGGTACAGCATGATATAAACAAGCACTAAAGAGAGAGACAAGCCAGATAAAGATCTGAAGTGGTTCCTATAGCTGCCTTCCTGAGCTTTCTTCAGGTTATGTCAGTTTTACAGGAATTCTGCAGAAGTCTTGAGTATTATCATGTGAATCTTTCACAACTAGTATTAACACAGAATTGAAGTACCAGCAGCTATCACACATTAAGCCTTTTGGAGAAGAGGTCAGTAGGGTTAGGGGAGCTGTGTGCAAGTGTTGAAATCTGTTTTTCTCTCCTCACTAGTTACTTCCTCCTCCTCTGATACATACATGCTGTGACTGTCCTGGGAAGACCTCGCTCTGTGGTGCAGGCTCCCAGACAAGGGAGCACTGGGACTCACCACCTCAGTTCTGCACTGAGGCAACCAATGCAGTAGGTCTGTTCTGCTCTGGCACTTGGCTGGAAAGCCAGAGAGGCACTGCCAGCTCAAAGGGATAGAACGTACAGTGCATCGTATGTTAGAGCCTGAACTTTGTAGACAGAAGCTGTGCAGCTAACACTAGCCCAGTTCAGGAACGGAGGAGGCAGAGACAGAGCAGCCCCAGGCAGTAATAAAAGGAGAGCAGGTTGCAATTACCATCTGAGAGCAGAAACAAGGCAGAATCAGCTTTAGGATAAGCACCCAATGATTATCTGGTCCGTGCATATTCTTAATTGCTTTGTTACAATGATACCAGTATAGTGTCTAAATATCTCAGTGCAGAACTGAAAATGGTGCTTCAGAAAGGAATCAACCTATCAGGTGGCAAAAATCTGAACAAAACTCCAGGCCAAATTCACTGCTGGCTTAAACAGGTAGAGTTTCTCAGACACTGGTAGAGCACTACTTGCTGAATTCTAACAATGTAGTGCTATCTGCAAATTAACCTGTTCTTGAATCCCTAGGCCTACAGAAAAAAGTAGGAAAGTAGGATAAATTTTGGTAGTGTAGAAACTACTTTGAGAGCATGATGGATATTGAATATTTACAACAGTGTCTAGCATGATAGGCACTTTAAAGACAGTTAGGAATTCTCCTGCCTACTATTGACATTTACAACTAATAACCTATGCAACATGGCAGCTGAAGATAAAAATACTTTGGAAGTGTTTTTCAAGTAGAATAGTGAAGATTCAGATATTTACCTCTGTTTCCCGAGTTTGCTTCAGACAGGGTGAACAAGTTGATGGATGCTCACTTGAGCTCTAACTACAGCTTCAACTGTTGCCAACACTGGCAGTGAAATTACAGCTACAAACTATACAAAGAAATCCCAGGAAAACCAAACACGCAATGGTTGGAGGGAAAACAAGGGGTTAAGGAAGAAGGCCTTGTGGTAATGGACAAGCACTAAAATTAAGAAAGTAGGCAAATATGCTTCTGTCACTAAAAACTAGAGAACTATATTTTTTTCAGAGAGTGAGCCATGACTGACACAGGTGTCTCAGCTCTGTTTGGGAGCAGTAGGAGCCCGAGGCCTGCAGGCCCTGGGCACAGGCCGGGGGCACAGCATTTGTCAGGCTGGAGCTCAAGAGCAAACTGAAATCCAGCACTTACCCATGCTCAGCCTGCAGAGGCACCTGGCATTTCACTTGCCAGCTCTGTTAATGGATATATTGGCCCACAACCTCCTACAGAACCATTCGACCTCCTGTAAATGTCAGCTGTATTTACTGGCTGAGGTCTGTCAAGAACGTTTTTTCAGACCGCACAAAGGATCAAATAGATTCCTGTTTCTCTGGTTCCTTCAGCAAAAGTTTGCTTAAATAAGTCTACTTAAATACTTCATGGGAACTAAACATTCTAATTTTAAAAGAATAAATAATTAAACAAATCATAATTCCTTAATGATTGACACAGAAAAGGCTTTAATATGAGTGATTTTTAAACTTATTTTTACTTCAAACCTGTAAAATGTAAGGGAAATGGGTTGGGAAAA
This sequence comes from Tringa tobata, assembly GCA_033628505.1. Taxonomy (NCBI): domain Eukaryota; kingdom Metazoa; phylum Chordata; class Aves; order Charadriiformes; family Scolopacidae; genus Tringa; species Tringa tobata. The sequence goes on from JAHREE010000444.1 coordinate 3,656,891, forward strand.
AAAATGTAAATCTTGTGTGGACGAAAGGTAACAGGTTAGTGTGAATTGTTACTGTAAAAAACAAATACAGAAATCTCCTTATCTACCATTATACTTTTCCAGGACCTAAACACTGCTTTCCTTGAACGAAGAACTGCTTTTAATTTTTGGAGAGTCAACACATATTGCTGAATCAGCAATTTCCTACCACATCCATCTCCCTGAGTGCCACAGATTTTATTTTTTGTTGAGTGTCCATCCTGCAAAAATTGGGAATATTTTGTGGCAAATTAACCTAACATTTCAGCCAACAAAGATAACTCATTTACAAAAAAATTAATTTACAAAGAAGATGAAGCTTCTTTATCTTTTCCTAGGGGGGAAAAATAGACAAACAAAAAAACCAACCCCAAAAAAACCAAGCCCCCTTTCATTTCTTTCAATTATATTTATCAAATTTCTCACCTGCAATGCTAGTATATTTCAGTCAAAAACATTTTTTTAAAATAAAAAGTCTTATTTTAGTGCACATTTTGAACTCAAATACTAACTTACCGGATTTTCAACCCAATAAATCATCTGTTCAGAGTCATCAAAGTCAACATCAACACCATTTTGAACTCCAGCTATTGGAACCATAGCATCATTCGTCTTCTCCTCAGGGTTCAGAGAAATTCCATAGATTATATTATCTCTTACAGCAATAAGGAAAGGATTCTCAACTGTGAAAACAATGTAATTCAGAGTTGTTTCTGATCAAGAAAATGGCATTATGATATGCTTCCCCTCTCCCACACAAAAGTTCCCTGATGCTGAGAATGGTTGAATATTAACAGTGATGTTTTGCAACCCCTTACCTCTAAGTTTGTTCCTTCACTAGGAGTGAGGTTATTGTAATTGTTATTGTAATTATTTTAACATTTAAAGTTTCAGCACTGTGCAGTCACAATGGATATGCAAGCAAATTCTGAGGAGGAAGTAAATAAGGCAGGATCACTCACTGCTGGCCAAGGGAAGTACATTCACGCAGCTCTGAGCAGCTTTTTCTAATCTCTGAGAACGGGAAGCAGCAAGACAAAGCTCCGAAGGCTCTCCAGGATATGCCTGAGATGGGTTCTAATGCGTATTCAGCAGGACTCACAAGGAAGGTACAACATCACAACAGCAATTGCTCATCTGTATTATTAAATATAACTGCAGTACTGTGTTTTCTTGTTTTATCTAAGGGAGTAGACATACTCCCTTACAGTATATTTACTTTTAGGTAAACGTACCCTTATGCTTAAATCTTAGTAAGAAAGGGCATCCAGTCAGGTGATCTGAGAAAAAGGGTTGGAAAGCTGTGGAGTTTCAGTCAGCAAATTCATTTCTCATCTGCCGGGGAGCAGGTGAATAATCTCCTGAACGCCAATTCCCCTCTTCTTTATGTCTTTGCCTTTGGATAACAAATTCTAGTCTCTTCTCTCCACAGGCACAAGCTACCCCTTGACAGGGAACTGGGCTGCTGCTGCTCTTCTATAATTGATCAACGACTTGTTGTGTTCTGTTTTGTTTTTTGTTTTGGTTTGTTTTGATTTCCTTTACTGGCTGCTTAACACATTTATATAAATTTTGCAGTGAAATTTTTGACATGAAAAGCCACAAACCAAAGCATCATTCCACATCTCAAAAATTATTCTCCATACTTCTCTCAGGCAGCTCAAACTATTTATCAAATTTGACATTAAGCTTAGATTTTGTTTGTCTCAGCACAAAAATCACATTTTGGCAAATAGTTGCCTGAAGCTAGCTCTGCCTGTGAATTTCTTGGACTTCTTCCACATTTTTTCCCCCTAAGAATGTGGCATGCCAGTGCTCTTCTATGAAACATTTGTAAAGAACAACTAAATTCATGTGAAGTTGTTCCAATGCATACAAGAGCTTGGAGTCATTATTCCCTTTCTAATTGTACACAGTACAACACTAATGAATCCTGCTGATATACAGATATGTGAATTATCCAGGTTAGACTGTTTGCACTTTAAAAGTTTGATAGTCTAATTTAAACAATTATATTCTACAGAAAATTTTTTGCTGATTGCTTCCTTTAATTTTAACGCCTATGCAAATCTATACAGTCTGATTACTCCTCATTTTTATAATGAAGAATAGAGCAAATTTGCTGAGCTATACAGATCTAAAAATCTATGTAGCTTCATTAGATAGACATTAATATAACTTCTGCAAATCTAAAAATTAATACAGATTTACATGACAAATGATAATCCATATAAAATTTATGCAGTTATATTAACTTTACCATATTAATACAAGATTTTAACATACACAAATTCCTTGCTTTGTTTCCAAGCCAGCTTGCTACATTACCATCTTTAATATCAACCTGAAATGCAGCTTAAGGTAAAATAAGTGCAAAGGCAATCTTATAATAATCTGCAAAATGGTGCAATTCTAGAATCAATGCCTTTTCATCAACATAAAGTTGGCAGTATTTAATATGTAAACTAAGTAGGTGGAGAACAGCAATATCATTGTTTTGTAGAGACACTGTGCAACTAAATGCATGCAGCTCAGTCTAGTCTTTCTTCTGAAAGTTTGTGCTGGCCTATTAAAGTAAGCAATGACAACAAGAATAAGGATAATAGTAAATATCAGAAAATAAATCTAAGTGCCTATTCCCTTGTAATCATTGAAATAATTAAAGGCTTTTACCATGAAAGGAATCAGCATATTTTTAGTAACTTCTGATGTGCTGATACACAGCAAATATATTATTTTAAAAAAAAAACAAAACCAAAAAAAACCCAGAATCTGTAGATGTTTTTTGCATACTGTTCAAATTCATAAATTCCATCTAAAAGGAAAAATAAGACCATATAATTTTAAGGAATTGGGGTTCATCAAAAGATACTTCTATTTCTCTCTTACACAATTTGTATTGCGCAATTATGTAATTTATAGAAGGGCCACAATTGTACTCAAGTAGACAGAGGGAACTTTGCAACATGTGGGAAATATAGATAAGAACTGCCAATAGCTCAATTCAGCAGCAAAATTGGGTCAACCCATACACATGCATGTGCTTCATCACTGCTATGTTTCATTTCTTCCATTATGATCTCTCTACAAGCCTGCAAATACTAAAACTAGCACAGATCTCTAAAAGAAACTCTCTTTTTTTAATAGATTATGTAAACTTGCACTTCATTTCAGATTATATAAATTGGTAATTCTTTTACTGTTGCTAACAAAAACACGAATGCAATAAAGTTCTTTAAAGAACACACTGCTAAGTATCAAGCAGGAAATCAGCGTGATATGGCTTTTAAAATTTAGATAGTTTTAAACAAAAGGGATCTTTTGGCTGACAGATATTTCTAGTGTTAGCTCATGCCAAAGATAATTTCTACTTAAATTTTGGTGATCTGATTATTCCTTATTAGGGAGGCACCAAAGCACAGTTTATATTTGTACAACTGATGGAAAAAAAAATAATGAATGCTTCATGTGACAAAATTAGTGTGGTCAAATTTCTCATCACAAACTGCCTGCCAGTATTTCAAATTTTCGTGACTTTTTTTTAATGAATTGGCTAAATGATTTTTACAAAATCTTTGTGGCCTGTGGACTGTTCAAATGAAGTTCAGTCGTACTTTTTGATATGAAATTTTGTTTGCAAAGTTTAGCTCTGTTACAGCTGCATCCCCTGTAGCATCTGTAATTTTAGGCTGTGTTTCTAGACTTCCTGCATTTGGTGTACTAATTTGTCACATAGGAGGGAAAAAGCTCAAGCTGTGAAATTTTGATCTGAATTCCAAAATGCATTACCTCAGAGAGGTTGAAAAGAGTGGAGAGGAACAGAGAGCATCTCTCCTGATTAGAGGAAACCAAAAGATCAGGACTGACTTCTTAGCAAAATACAGGCTGTCAAAGAATGTAATAGTCAATTCAAATATATACAATGGAACATATACCAGGGATGAAGGAGAACTACTGATGCTATTTATCATGAAGGACAAAAATGGCATAAGAAATGGGCATAAACTGGGGAAAAACTATATTTGAACAGAAAATCAGTTCTGAGTATCAAAAACGTTTCCCAGCTGAATATTTATGAGAAGGATAACATTCTCCCAGAGTATGTTTTGATTTTGAACCGATACTAAGCTCCTTCCAGATGTATTCCAACAGCAAAACATTCCTTGTGTTGAGAAATTTTAAAACGTGGCTTCTTTATAAAATGCTTAAAAGAAAATTAAGTTCAACCATTTCCCCAGAAGAAGCACCTGAATCTCTGTCCAAGTTCTTGCCAGAACCTGGCTCCAAACCTTTAGGCCAAGTACGTTCCATGCATTGTAAGCGAAATCTGCCTGCAACGGCCCCAAACTCATTGCATGAGCAGCAGCCCACAGATCTGATGTATGCTTTTTGCCCAACAGAGGGATAGATTTGACAGTGTCAGGTCTTGTTTTTTTAATCTCTCATTATTACTGCCCTACCTCTCATGCAGTTCCTGTTATCAGGAGAAAGCATCCATCCTGAAGGACAAGCACAGGAAAAAAAAAGTGGTCCAGATGAAGAAAGCAAGCAGAGGTGGCTACAGGGGGATGATGCACAAGAATTGATACCTGAAAAGAAAAAATAAAGTTTTAGCAACTGTAACGTTATGAGCGACTGGAAAGAATATTCAATCTTGTTGCTACTTATAGTACCAAACACAGCACTAAATCAGGTTTATTGTTTCCTTAAAGTTACAAAATTCAGTTATTTCCAAGAACCACAAGCAATACAATACACTCATAACAGGATATAATTATTCACCTAAATCCAGTACTATTATCACAGTGGTCTTATCAAAGTTTTTGCATCATAGAAAATCTTTCACACTCCTTTACAAACTTTTCTTAACTGCACCAGGAGGCCCACAGGGGTTTCAGTCTTTGAGCATTATAACCCTTCCAGATGGGAGATTTAAATCATTTACTGAAGCTTCTTGGAGAAAACTAAAGAGAGAAAATAGTTGCTTACATCTCTTTCAAAGGTAGTGGGAGTTAAATGCATAATTTCTTGGATCACTTTGAAACTGTCAGTCTAAGCTTGTAAAATGTAAAAAAGACAGTGAAGAAGGCCTCTACTGACTGCTATTATTACTATAGACTAAATTTCAACCATTTAGATCCTTTCCACAAACTTGCTGCTAAAGAGGATTTTTCAGGGTGTGCCATCTTCGTAAGAAAATAAAAATCAGATCTGGAGTATAGCCTTACTAATTGCAGCAGGCCTTATACTAAGAAGCTTGGAAGTTCCAGGAAATGACACAATTGTTCCTAATACAAAATCTAACAAGAACTGAAAACAAATTAACAAAATGACGACAAAACAATGGCATAAACTCAGAACTCAAACTGTAAGAAAATTATTCATCTTATCAGTATGAGAAATCTAAACTGTAAGTGGTGTAAGGTCTAATGATTTACAAAAAAGGAGAGTGGATGACAGTTTTAATACCACATCTGGAATTTCAATCAGCAAATAATTATTTCTTCATTTATAAACATTAGCATGTTTTGCTATTTTGCAAGTCCTTTATTCCCTTATTCTCTCTCTGGCCACATAAAGTACGGCAGAATAGTTCTAAAAGAAAAATCATAAGATGTACTACTTTAATGCAATGAAGTAAAAAATTTTCTACACCAGTAGAAAGTTTTTTAAACCTTGGGTTGTACTATAAAAACTCTTAAATGAGAACAATGATGTATAAATTAATGGTACCCCTTGGTGACTGAACAATTTGCAGTAAGAGTGCTAAGTGGCTTTAATTCTGAACATGATTGAGGAAGGTTTTGTACCAAAACAAATATAACACTGAAATTACTGGCGCCTTCATCAGATGCAAGTCTCGTACGTCCATGGTATGAAAGTTTTCAAGAAAAAAAATAAATGTAAGTAATAGTAATATTTATGAATCTGAAACACTCCATACACAAGATATAGAAGAGAAAATGAAAGACAATATTTGTGTCAATATATTTCCCACTGTTCAAGTCATGCCATGAAACGACAAAAAGTCTGATTTGGAAGATAACTCTACCTAACAGAAAGAGAAAGAAAAAAAAGTTGGTTGTTGGGGGTTTTTTTCCAGTCTTTCGTCTGTAAAAGATCACTGCTTATGATCAGAGAGAGCATCTTGAACGCAATGAAGGGATTTATTTATTATTATTATTTCCTTAAGGAAAATAAAGTAAAAGTGCTTTCAGAGAAGGTTGATGACAGTAGTCTTGTCTAAAAGAATGATATTATTAACATACACAGAACTGAGTCTGGTATGCCACAGAGAAAAATTTTAAAAATTAAAATGCTTTCCAAAAATGCTCCAATTTTCTTATAAAAACATTCAAAACAAAGTGCAAGGAAATGGCACATGCTACTTCACTATTCTTCTTTTTGGCTAATCTTTCTGCTTACGTGCTGCTTTGTTTACTCTCCCTAAACACCAGGCCGGGCAGGCTGAATGTCCTTCAGTTGCAAGTCAACAGTATTCATTATTTGCTTGTTTTAAAAAAGCCCATTTGCTGACAAGACTGATTCCAGGAGTGCCTGTGCGTGACATTACTGCACGGCTTATATTTGTAATTAACAAAGTTGTTTTGCTGAACTTACCATTAGGTTGCTTTACAGGATGGACTGCCACAAGCCCCAAAGGCTGGTGAATGTTATAAATCATAACTGTCTGGTTTCCTCCATGCCATTTATTGGCCCGAATTACTCGATTAGTATAGCGGTCACTCCAGTACACAAAATCTTCAAAGACAGTTAAAGCATGTGGATGCTGCAATATCTAAAAGGCAAGGAATTTTACCAATTTAGTTCTGGAGATTTGTGAATGTAAAGCTTGCAATGAAGTAATAGCAGACCTGAGAACTATTTAAAAAAATAAGAAAAAAACACCTGTGTCTGAAAAGATATTTTTCAGCAAAAGAATATGAAATATCATCTATTGCCTGAAAACAATAGAAATGATAGAAAACAAGACATTCATTATGGGGGAAATATAAATTTTATGAAAACAAAAATTCTTGAAAATATACCTGTGGTTATTTATACCAGCTTATGTGTACCATCTGAACATCTGAACTGTTGTGCTGGTACAGCGACAGTGCAACAAGCTGCCAGGAGCACTTCATTGGGAGATGTAAGAGGAATGGTCTTCGTGAAGTGCCCTGCACGCAGGAATTCCTGGCAGCACAAAACTCTTCCCTGCTATCAAGAGTAGTAGCAATCATCACTCACGGAAGGTGATCGAGGAAATTTGTTCCAGGCTTTTTGTACTGTATTTGCCTACAGCAAGTGCACCAGGTAGCAGCAACAGTGTCAGATCTCACCTTTAGACATCATGCATGCAGACAGAAAAAAGAAAATGATCTAAAGCACTAAGTCTACACTCAGCTACAGGTTCTGTTGAAGATTTCCTGAGAAACTGTGAATAGGAGATGCAATTCTTCTTTTTCCCAATGTAGCAGGCGACTAAAATAATTCGTATCTGCTTCACCCACGTATTTTGAAAAAAAAAAATACATCCAAGTCTACAACAGTACAAATACGTTTTTAAGTTCTATCAGCAAGGACATGGGAAAATGATGGTTTCTTATTAATGTCTTACCAGATCACTTGCAACCACCTGTCGTCTGTTGTTTCCATTGTAGTCACAAAAATCAATATAATCAAGATAAGCATCAGCAAAGTAGAGAAGTTTATTTGGGTAATCAATGGAGAGTCCATTGGGCCAGTAGATTTTATCACTAATAATCACTGTTCGCATTTTGCCATCCATGCTAGCTTTTTCGATTCGAGGGTTTTGGCCCCAGTCAGTCCAGAACATTACATGAGCACTGAAAAGAGTAACTTATCGTTACCAATCTGAAAAAAAAAACTACCTGCCTATTGAGAAACATTACATTTTTGATTCATGAGTCAAAAAAATAGAAACAACCTCTTTTAAGAAAAGTCCTACACGATGATATTGAAATTATTCATTTCAGCAATATGCTTACTTAAGATATTACCGTAACTTCTGTTGTAAAAATTCTTTTAATACTTCTAGTGGTGTTTTCATTTGTCAATAATAGCAGCATATTATGTGTAAGTTTGTGGTATATCACCAACTGATAATGATCTGTCAGAATTTTAAATTAACAACTAGGAAGCAAATGTAGGAAAATCTGTTTTACAGGGGAAGAAACCCCATCCTGTAAGAGTGAAACAGAGCAGCAGATTATAAATAATTACAATATGACTTTAAATACTAAATCAACTCTGCAAACACACTATGTTAAAAAATGGTCTTAATTTTTCTCTGCCACTTGTCACTTAAAATTACAATAAAATTTGGGCATATCTCAAATTTAAATATTGTTACATCACAAAATATGCATCTTTTCAAACAAAACATAAAAATAAAAATCTTACTCAATTCTGGGATCTAACACTAGTCCCCTTGGGTTTGTTATATTTTCACTAATCAGCACAGTCCTGTGGCTCCCATCCATTTTAGAGACTTCAATTGTTTCCAGAACAAAGTCTGTCCAGTAAAGATTGCGACCTACCCAATCTACCGCTATACTTTCAGTCACGGTGACACCACTGTCAAACACCTGTTTAAGAACAAAAATTAAAAAAAAAGGAGAGAGAGAGAACAAACTAGTTGATATTAAATTTTTACCCTTTCCATTTCTATAGATATAGAAATACAGGGAACCAAATCTCTAACATTTTCTAGGTCTCTTAAGCAGAATGAGTCACAAAGTACACATTCAAAGCACTGATGAAGCATATACCCAAACACTCCTACTAACTTCAGTGGATCTATTGAAGAAGTTAACATCTATTAATAGGAAAATCAACTTACAAGTTGAGCTGAAATCAGCTTATAAGTCTGATGTTTAAAAAGGGCTTCTTGAAAGCATTCAGGTTTGGGTTTTTTTTTTTCAAAAAACAAAATTAAATGTTGACTTAGTATCTATGAAGTTGTTTCACTTTGTCTATGTGATCTCTCTTTTTACTATGTTGGGATTTCCCTTTTCCCCTTTGTTAACTGGAGATACACAATGTCTTCATTTTCTCTCCGCAATGAAAAGACAAGAATAACTCAATGAAACTTACTATTTTTCGGTCAGTTCCATTTTGATAAGCGCTCCAAATTTTATCCTGTGTTGTATCAGACCAAAAGATACGGCCTGTGACTGAATCAAAATCAATAGCCACAATATTCCTCCCATCCCGAATTAGAGAATAAATACTGTGTGACTGAGAGGTGATGTTGTCCACAACAATTTGGTTACGACTTGCCACCAGCAAAAGAAGATTCCCAGACTCTGCCACAAGAAAAGAAAATAAAATAAACCAATAAGCTGTTCAACAGTAATTCTGTAAGAAAAAGAAACACTGAAAAATTTGACATGGCTTTATAGCATCAAAGCTATTGGATCTAGACATATATATTGAAAGGACAAATTCAAACCAATTATCAGGCCAAGAAATTTTAATGTATCCATTTTGTCCATCCTGACTTTTGGATCTACCTTGGCTTTTCTCCACTCTTTCTCCATCATTTACTCTTTCTATTAGACTCCCCTTCCAGTCTCATAGCTGGATCTTGGGTCCTCTTCTCCATTGTCTAATCAGTTGCTGACATCCAACCCTCATTCCTCCATAAGCCACTCTCAGCTCCTGGTCCTGGTTCAAATCCCAAAGTTCTTTAGACCACCAGTTACTCTACTCAGCTCGTTTCTTTCTCTTTTTTAGCCAGCCTGCTCTTTTTTCTCCATTTTAGTCTGCATGGTGACCAGGGAGGAGAATAAACAGATTACAGGAAAACCATAAACTGCCGTGGTTAGTTTGCTGCACAGCACCTTACACTGATAAGCTGCTGAAAAACAACTGAAGAGTAGCAACCATAAAGATAGCAAACTATGAGAAACTCCCTATTAGTAAGGGCCAAACTTATTTTGAAGGTAAATTGCAAGAATCTTCCACAACCTTAGTAGAACTCTTGAATCAGGAAACCTGTATTGACAAATTCCACCGGGTATATGGCTCCTCTGTACTGTCAGTGCACTATGTAAGAGATAGAGAACAACAGACAGCTAGGCTGCGTCAGTGTTGTTTGCTCTTTAGAAATGAGCATAGTATGGCATAGGCACTAGGTAAGTCCTGTGAAAGGCTGGGATTTAAACACTCTGTGAGCATTGAACTTGAGAACAAATTTTAACCTATGGCTTACAGATGCCTGGCATAGCTTTTCTCCAGAATATTATTTTGATCATTCCAGGGTTAAAAATTACAGTGTTATTTAAAAATATTATTTCAAGGAAATAATAGTTTCCAATTAACCCCTCAGTTAGCAGTTTTAATACTCAAGGTGATTTGCCATGAACAACTTCTCCTGTTTACATCAGTTCTTTTAAGGGAACAATATGAAAATAGCAAAGTTGGACACTTTCCAGACACTGTTGTCATTCTTTTGGTTGACATCAATATTCCTTACCTGCTGCTTTACAAGTCTTCCCGTTGGTTTCTAGAATGTACCCTTCATCACAGTAACACCTAAAAGACCCTCTCTCATTGTAACAATGCTGACTACAAAAGCCTGGAGGGTCACATTCGTTAATATCTTCACAGGTCTTAGAGTCATTTGCAAGCTGGTATCCAACAGGACAGGTACACTGAGCTCCAAAGGGTCCTTGAATACATTCATGAGTGCATCCGGCGTTATTGTCAGAGCAGCTCTCCTGATCTGAAATGGGGTTGGGGAAAGAAATAAGCAAATAGTTAACAAAAGTTTCTTATGCCAAATTTATTACTTTGCAATTGCATTACTAGTCTAAGATTGCTACTAAAACGTGACTCCACAATCATCAGTTATGCAATGGGAGACTGGACTGACACCCTATGCAAAATTTAATACGCCCAATGCACACAAAGGCAGGTAACAACATAGTATGTACTATTGAATCCCATTAAATGAATGTAAACAGAAGGCTGCCTAAGCATTTTTAAGAATTTTTTCAAAACTAGCTAGAAATATACAAAAATTTACTGTACCACTCCAAACCTAAAATTGTATTAATAAACAATAATTTAAAATCATTTATAATCATACCTGGCTGGGGTTCATCTGAGAATGTGCATTGATTAAACAGAAGGAAGAAGAAAGAAGGAAAGAAAGAAAAAGGTTAAATCAATTCATAATCAACATAAATACAAGTTCTGGCTACACGTGAGCTTTTAGATTCTTTTCATGATTTTTGAAGTTAGAAATTTAAAAGAAAATACTAAGGATTGAATCACATTTCATCCGAACTTAAAGCATACCATGCTTTAGTGAATGCATTCAGGAACAGAAAGCTAGTTCCCATATTCCTATATAAAAACCTATATTGAATTCAGTGGAAGTCACATTTGAATTTAGAGCACAAGATTGCATATAGCTAATGAATTCATCAATCATCATCATAGTCTCCTTTCACTGCAAGCAAGATCGACTTAGTAATTTGAGCTCTAATTTCAACATGCTCATAATTTCTGCTAGAAATGTTGCTGCACTAAACACAGCATGCTGAATATTCCATTTCTTTCCAAAGCTGTAGAACGTAGAAGGCTATAGTAACTTACTGCACAATGGGGATTCATCAGCTCCATTGGGACAATCGGCAGTATTATCACATACTCTGCTCAGATTCACACAGATACTGTGGCCTGGACATTGCCACTGCCAGCTGGGGCACCGGAAGGGTTGAGTAGGACAATCTCTCTCATCGCTCATATCCCTGCAGTCATTATCACCATCACAGATCCATGCTCGATAGACACAGTTGCCATTATCACAGCGGAAAAGAGATGGAGGACAGGTCCTGGCAGGACATCTATGATGTTCATCTGAGCCATCTGCACAGTCAAGATGGCCGTCACACTCCCAGTTAGCAGGAATACAATTGCCGTCTGATTGACATTGGAATTCATTCTGGTGGCACATCCCTGGTGGTCTTGTAGCTAAAACAGTGACATTGAACAGTTCAGAAGTTTTAGACAGAGAAGCAAAATCATTCTGTTCAGTTCATTTCTTGCATAAGTAGTTACAATACAATAAGAACTGTGTTGCTATTAGATCAGCCATAGAATCACACTCAATATACATGAAACTTCAAAATCCAGCCAATTTAACTCCTACTTTATCATACGGGGAATAAGGCAATTCAACTATTGTTGTATTTTGAGCAAGCACATGCTGATGTTTATGTATATTGACTTCTACTTACATGCACAAAGCAATATGAAACTACTTGCTGAAACTAGTCTTCACCACCCTGCATTGTAACATTTTAACTAACTTAAATGTAAAAAATTGCTCAAGGAAAATTTCAGTCTAACTCTCATGGATACAAGGTTTTCAGTTTTCTAGATGAATAGACATATTTTATTTTTAAACCCTGAGACTGAGGTGCCAAGTAAAACAAAATGTTAGAGCCAAAAGGAATGCAAAGTCTACTCTTTGCCAGAAATATCTACCCTTGAGATGGAACCTACTGTGTTTGAAATTTTTGCCCAGAACAAAAGATTTATAGACAAATTTCCCTAAAAAGAATTTTGAGGTCTTAAGGACAGTAGTGCCAATTAGTTGATATAGCAGATAAAGGAAATTTTCAAAAGCTATTTCAAAAGTTATTTTTCTAATAACTGAAGTCTTTCTTTCAGCATCAATATACTTACGGCAATCAGACTCATCTGAGTGATCATTACAGTCAAATACACCATCACACTGGTAGTAAGTGCTGATACACTGGTCTCCACTTAGACATTTAAATTCTGTGGCGCTGCAGTTATATACTACAAAGTTAAAAAATATTGATGTTATTTATTTATTTTACAGAGCTAGACTGCACCCAATTTTTCTACAGGTGCCCAAGTCAGATATGATATCAGGAGTCCAAGTTCCACTGAAGGCCATGATTTCCCTGGGACACAGAAAATGCAGTGACCTTGGAATGTACAGAAAACAGAGGAAACAGATTTCAGCCCCCTGCAACCAGCCCAGAGATCAAAGGACTTACAAAAATGCTAAAACAAGCATCTCAAACAGGGTTACTTTATGGATAGGTTTATTAGGCATTCTGCTATCTTGGAGCTGGTAATATGAGATCGCCAAAGACCCCCCAGGGGGCAAGAGTGAGGAAAGAATAAAGAGGCTTTCAAAGGAAGCTACACTTACTGCAGTCATGCTCATCAGCACCATCTATACAGTCTTTGTCTCCATCGCAGACGTAGAACGGGTCAATACAGCGATGGTCCGGACACTGAAATTGCCTGGGTTCACAAGTACCTGTGAAAGCTATTAAGAATAACAATAAATGCAGATGTGTTTCTTGTCTGTCTTCTGAAATCAGCATAATACTGAGACAGCAGAAAGACACTATCACTAGCTTGCAGCATGTAATGCAGCAACTGGTAATCATATAAATTACAAGCACTAATAACATTTGTATCAGGTAATTGTTTATTAACATGTAGGCTTGGACTCATGCAAAATAGAAGATTCCACTCAGCAATAAATAACGCTAAAGAAAGTAGGCGGAAAAACTACTGTCTTACAACTGGGAAAAACTTTCGGACTAGATTAGCTGACTATGCCATCAGTCATTACTGAGACCACTTGTGAAATAAGTGCTTAGAAGATCTAAGCTTTAGCTGCTTTTTGCTCTAAGTTGCAGTGATGACACTATGTAGCACCATGACTATATCACAGTTGCCTCTTTTTTTAAAAAATTTTTCTGCATTCTACTTGGCTCTGGTCGTTCAAATTAGATGAGTTTTCCATGTCTTACAGACTGCAAAATATTAATCTAACTTAGATACTTGTTCTTTCTTCCTAATTTCATTTATTGTCCTTACACCAACAGACATATCTATGCAGACATGTTGCTTAAAAAACAACAGACAGTTGTGGTACTCACTGCAGTTTTTTTCATCTGACCCATCACCACAGTCATTATCAGTATCACATAACCAGATCCGAGGAATACATCTTCTATTATCACAGGTGAACAGGGTTACAGGGCATGAAGTGGGTCCTTGTGTAGGACAATGCAATTCATCGCTGCCATCCAAACAGTCATTATGTTTATCACAACGCCAGCGACCTGGGATACACTGTCCACTGGCACAGGTAAAAGCTGACGATGCACAAGTATTGTCTAAATAAACAACAGAACAGGAGGACATTTTTATAAAGATCTGCAAAATTTGCCTTCCCTGCCAGAGTATTCAGTACATTTAGTAGACTTACACAATGTGTAAAATATGATTCAAATTCTAAAACGCACATTGCTTAAGATGAAAAATATCTGCCATGCCAACACGCTGTAGAACTGAACAGGATACTTACAAGCTTTTTTAAACTGCACAAATCAATAAAAAACTAAATTGTTAAGCACATCAAAACAATCTAAAGAACAAGAAAAATAACTTCTTCAAGTAGCCATTTGCTTTATGCTTTCCTTTTCCCCAACAGACATTCTAGTTATTCTAACATACATCACTAATAAGAAACAGAGTTTATACCTGAGTCATATTAGCTAGCCCCATGCATTAAGGAGCACATTTTATTAATGTCCTTTTTTTCTTGTTTGTGATTTAAAAGAAAGAATTAACTCTGAAGAAAGAAGCACCAAATAAATCATAAAAGCCAAGAACATTTCAATATCTTATGAACTATAATTATCCCATTATTCTCTCAATTTATTTGATAAATAAAATATTTTGTGTAGAACAGTTTACACTAAAACCAGGAAATGAACCAATCTGCTTTTAATCCACTTCACTGTAAAAATCCAGGTGTAACTAACAGTTCAGAAGTGCCCAAATATAACAAAACCAAAAAAATTTCTATTCAGATGTTAAATAAAATAAAAGGTGCTGCTCTAACCTTAGGGGAAGGTTAGACAGTGCATATGGTTCTGTTATTTTTTTCTTATGGTGCTACTTTTTAAATGTCTTCATCTTTATTAAGATGGTTTGTCTGTCCCCATGCATCAAAATATGACACGCGATATTCCAATATCTTTCAAAATTTACAAAAAAATAATTAAGGCAATTTTTCCTTTAAAAAATAAATTTCTGTTACTCTGTAAATCAAATTTTGAGAACTAGAAAGATATGAATATTTTCATGCATTCTCTAGATGCCCAATGTTGAATCCCATATTCCCCCGAGTCATCTGAACAATTTCCAAAGTAGCTAAGCTCCCAGGTAGATTTCAGGATTTACCCACAGATGCAATGCAAAAAAGTTGGGGTGTATTCCACCAAAATCAGACTGACCCATCAAACTTTCCAAACAGCAAACAACAAACACTAAGTAACAGGGATTACTTACTTAAAGAACCACAGTTTTGTTCATCACTGTTATCATGGCAATCATCAACACCATCACACTGATAGTATTGAGGAACACATCTTCCATTGCCACAGGAAAAAGAGTAGGAGCCACACTGCAAAGTGGGTGGCTCATTGGATGGATCTTCAACACATGTCAGCTGATTTGCAGCCAGCTTCATGCCATAAGGACAACCACAAACCCTTTGAAAATTTGGTACCGGGAAGCAGAAATGGCTGCAGTCTCCATTGGGATTTGTTCCTCTGTTACAGTAGTTAGAGCCTTAAAAAGGGATAGAGAGATCAATGTATACACTACTAATAATGGATTGGGAACTATTAAAATTGCATAGCAACTGTACAAGAATGTTTAAAAAAAAATAATAAAATAAAATGCTGTAGCAAACCCTGGTTTTGCATACACCACAAACCAGGGTCAAGTTAACTAACAGCAATAGTAGTAGTAAGTCATAATAGTAAGTCCCACATTCCATATACTCTTTATTGAGACAAATGTTTATGGAAGCCAAGAACAAACTACTAAATTTCATCTAATTTGCTACCCATTTTCAGCAACTGCCTGGAAACAAGTATATTATCACAAATGAGGACCTTTGTCTGAGCAAGGCTGGGAGACTTGATCCAATCTTTGGACACCAAATAGATGGTAAGCCTTAGCACACGGTTTGATCATGCATTTGATAAGTGAATTGGATGTTTTACTAAATTAACTACAATACCAAATCCTTGTTTTAAATCATAGAATCACATAGAATTCAGCAGCGAAAAGAAGGAAAAAGCAAAGACTTATGCACAGTGATTACTTTAGGAATAGTAGTTTGATAAATAAACGTTTACCCAATTCCTCCAAATAAACAGTTCAGTTTAACTAAAACTTCTACTGGAAAAAGAGAAATACAAGGATGTAAATGGTGATACAAATACACAAAATACAATGGAATCATAAATTTCCTTTTACACAGTTATTATGTAAGTAACAGGAGTGGTGGAGGAAAACTGCATACAGTCACAAAACAGTGAAATATGTGTGTGATTGCAGGTGCCTGTGTTGCCTCCTTGCCCGTCAGGTATCATTCAGTAAAGCCATTTCTAAAATTGAGAGTGGAAACCTGCTGTCCTGATATTTTGATTCTTATTCTCTATTTCATGTCTTTCATTCGTACAACAAAAGAGCTCACCTATTTGGGAATGAGCATCATATGCTTTAACATGCATAATGTTACTAATGCCCCTCCTTATAATAGTCATTTCTCCTCCATCAGACTTCCTCACTCTAACTATTCCACCAAGTCTCCAGTCAGTGAAATAGGCATAACCTGTTTTGAAAGACATTTAACACATACCGATTACAAAGCAATAGGATATAAAAGATCAAGCATCACTAGAAAAAAATGCAAGGCTTTTCATGTAAATGTAATAATTTTTCATAACTGTTTCATAAAAAAGACTTTATCACTAATTCAGTCAAGGTGAGTCCTTCAAACACAGGCAGACACAACATAGAAAAACAAGCCCTCTCAGATTTCACTTAGATTGAAATATAACAGACTCAGCTGTCATTTCACATTCCAAGGCAATTTTAGAAGTCATTCATTAAGACAACTTGCTAGAAAATTCTAGAATATTATTTAATATATTTTTACACAAAATCAAAAGGGATCAGATGCTGGCAGACACAACATAAATCCACTGATAAACTCTACGTACAATAAATAAAATACTGAAATTGCTGATCACCTCTAATGTGATTATTTACTTTCTCTGTCCAGCATGAGTAGCCCACCTTGGAAGCTATAATTAGTATAGTATGTCTGCCTTGTTGCACTAAGAGTTATCTGATTTGCCTCAAATTATTTGAACACAAATATACATAAAAACAGCCCTAAAACTGAGCAAGGGATATATTTTTATGGAAACTTGCAACACTGCTGTTTATAGGAAAAGCATTATTACAAAGGCCATGTTATTTTTGCTCACATACTCACAGATCATCATATGAAGAAAAAGTCTGTGGTAATAATAGATAATATTTTTCAATGCCAGACTTACCTCCAAAAATAGTAAGGCCAAATGGGTGAGTCATCTGAGCAATACGTTCAAGAGTCCGTCTATCCAGCCCATCAAAGGTGCTGTGCTCAATTTTATCAAAAAAAGCATCCACCCAGTACAGCCTCAGAGAACTAGAAATAATGAAAATGTCATATCTCTTCAAATGACATTATGTCCATTAGGAAGCACTAACATTTTCTCAAATAATAATCTTAAACCTGACAAGAAGATACTGGGGCATGTGGGGAGAGATTCTGATAAAATTTTACATTTTGCAGGCTTTTTAACAAATTGAACAATAAGGTCTTCAATAGAAAAGTGCCAGCGCATGCAATCTGACACAATTCCTTAATTTTTAATCCCTAACAGTTTAAAGGAAGAAACACATTTGCTTAAAAAACTTCTCTGTCTTCTGTGTTGTCCTTACCTCCAATCAATGGCCAGGCCATTAGGCCAGCCTAACGTTGTATTCACAATTGGCAAGGCATGGGATCCATCACTCCAAGCCCTCATGATTTTTGCAGGACGAAACCAATCTGTCCAGAATATATAACTGAAAGGACACATGTCAGAAAACACATAAACCCAAGGGTACAATGTAATTAAACAGAGCAAACATTTGAGCAGCATTAACGTTCTCCTTTTACCAGCTCTTCACATACCTTAAGAAAAACATACAATTTTATGTTGACCCTCTCCTCAATTGTAAGTAGTATCAACAATTAATATTTATCCTTTGTACAACTTCTACAATCTTCGGAAGTGTTTTTTCCCTTTAGACATAAAATATCTGTAACTTTGTTAAAATTGTTAAGGATTTCATTTAAGTACTGACACGGAGGAAGAAGCAAGCAAAAATGCATCTTCCAGGTAATACAAGTAAGCATGAATATTACAAAGAATTTTCTCCTTTTGACTTATGCCTGTAGTCAAAGAGCTGATGCTAGTGTTAAATAACTTCACAAAGCAGTGAACAGAGAAGGTCAGGATACTCAAGGATCCAAATTCAACACTATTCTTAGAAGATTACTTCCAAAATAGTGTATTTGGTTACAAAACATGAAAATTCAATGCCCAAGAATTAAGAAATTCAGTAGTATGGCGGTAGGAACCTGAACTATGCTCTGACAGAAACGCTGTTTTGGCATGGCCAAATAACCCAGAGTACTGAATTTGAAGTTAATCAAAAAAAAGCAGGACTTCATTTTTTGTACAAAGAATCACATATTGTAAGGTTGGTATCAAATACAGCCTGTAGTATCTAGTATGTTTCAAATAAATAAATTCAAATAGAAAAAATAAAGACATCAAGGTCAGCATTCTGGGAACAGAAAGTACATTAAAAACAATTACAAAACTTTATCTTTCAGCTACAAGAAATAGCTTCCCAATCTGAATGATACAAAGAAACAAAGTTCTTTTATGTGTTTATCCACACACAGGAGTAAAAGAAAAAACACTGACACTTTTAAAGATAATTCTTTTGAGTGCTTCTTTCATGTGGAATCTGTATCACTTGCCCTTTCTGGGTGCTGAATCCTAGGCCAGAATAAAGCAAACAAGATAAAGACCAGAGAACCGAAAACAGACAGTATTTTGGAAAAAACACAACGCCATACAGAAATCCAGAATGAGATGCAAATCTAACCTCACCAATTCCGGTTAGACCATAAATTTGTTTGTATAGTTTCAAGTGAGAATCAAAGCTGAACTTACCCAATAACAGGATGAACCACTATTGATCGAGGATTATTTAAATTCTGAACAATTGCTCTCCTAGATTTATCTGCCAGCCTCATCACACTAATGCTCCTGTATCGAGGGTCTGTCCAGTACAGATTCTTTGAAATCCAGTCAAAGGCCAAATCTTCTACACTTTCCACTCTGTTAGCCGTCAGGATTTCTCTTCCTAGAATTTTTAACACACATAATGATTGTAAATGTTTTGGAACAGAGGAAATAACATGAAGGCGCTATTGTGTTCACAACACTAGTGGTTTCCCTTGTTAAAAATGCTTCCTCTGTGCTATATAAAGACCAATAACCAGAGGGAGAGGAGGTGCCCCTTGCTCCAGGCAAAGGAGGCACATGTTCAGGAGCACAAACCCAAAAGAGGAGAAATAAAGACAAGAGAAAAATCTGTCACTAAGTTTACACTGAGAGAAGTTTTATGAATGAAGGTCAGTAAGGTCAGGGCAATAAGAACATCTTGCTTAACGGCCAGACCTTGCCTACTCTTTGCATAGTAATACTCAGCTGGAGTCTACCGTTACTCTAACCCAAGGCAGCAAGCAAGCTCAGAAGATTATATGCTGACTTTATATATATTTGATCATTATTATAAATTGGAGAGAAATACTCTTCACGCTACCACAAATAACACTCCCAAAAATCTCAGAACCATAATGTTCTTTTCTTTTTTGTATTATAGTATCATAATAAACATCCTGCTCTCCAGATAGGGAAGTTAAAAAGAGAAAACTCAGTTTCATACTATTGAAAGACATACTAGTGATGACAAATACTAGTTGTGAGAAGTGCTACAAATCGTTCATTCCCAAACAGATTCAGCTAGTTTGTCAAAGATCAGGAGACTTCAACTAGCCTAATATAAGTTGAAAAAACATTTTTGACAAACACTTTCCAGATTACTGGGGTGACACAGATTTATCTGTATATCTCACAATGTGACTTTTTCTGCTTCTTTTCAGAAATATATATTCTACTCTCCTTATCACAATTACTGTACTAAGAAAGATTCTCACCTGAACCATCAGTTTTCTGTTTATAGATCATGTCTTTACTTGTGTCTGAAAAAAAAATGGTGTCATCCTGAGCAGAGAAGTCAATTCCAACGAAGTATGAAGGACTCCCTGTTACAGGTATGATCACGTCTTCCTGGGTAGAGAGATTGAATGGGATCCCCCTCACTGCCAGCTGAGATGAAAACAGCAGGAACTGCTGCACAGCTGCAAAAGAAAAGATCAGACGCAGTCTTTACTTATTCACGAGGTGAGACAATTAACCATAAAGCTTTATTTTCCTTTGACAACACTAATAGCCTGGCAATAGAAAAAGGAAGAATGAGAAAATAGGAATTTAAATACATACAGACCTAAAAACTGAAGAAGAAACAAAACCTAACCCATAATATTAGGTGATGTTATTTCTCTTACATTGTTACTGTGGTCCTAATACACCTTTTCAGGAAACATTATCCCTAGGAAGCAGAAATCACCTTTTGTGCTCCCCCTTTCACAATCACCTACAAAAAAATAGCTCACAGGCTTTGGGGAGTGACCATATAACCAGATCACATCTGAGGAAGCCAGATAAATGCATGGCCAAATAGTAAAGCTATAGCAAACACGTCTGGCTGAATTTGCCAATAGATAAACGCGGTAAAAGTCCCATAAGTGACAATTCTGCACTCAAACAGGAAGCAGCAGATTGTTCATGGAAGCTCACAGCTCCAAAACCGAATCTCTTATTCTTGCCATGTGTGTTCAAAGGGAGAAGACCAACCTTAAAGGTTGGACCAGATGATCCTTGACATCCCTTCCAACCTGATATTCTATGATTCTATGATAATCTGCACATTACTGCACAGGAAAGCAGGCTTATGTGTTCAAAATAATGCAAAATCTGCATATTAGCAAGCATTTATGCTTAATTTTGGGATTAAGAGTTTAATCGTACAGCTGTCTACACATATTCCATATCTAACTCTATTAAAATGTTTAGAAAATGTAGTAAGTCTAAGTTGTTGTAGCTTGAAATCAACATCAGCAGAAATGATTACATTTAAAGCTGTCAACAAGAGCTGTGATAGAGAAACATGAAGTCCTTGGGATACTGAAGCAACAAAGCTATTGAAGAAAGGAAGGATGCCCTAGAAATAACTCTAAAGCTAATGGAATAGTACCATTTCGAACAATCATAAGGCATTTTCTTACCAACACAATGTCGTCCATCTACGTGTAGATCAAAGCCCAGTATACATCTACAGCGATAACCTAGTCCATCATTATCTGTTTTGTGGCTGAGAACACAGATCTGTTCACATCCCCCATTATTGCTTCCACAAGGATTTCTTACTGGAATATGGAATGTAATACAGATAGGATTATAATTTCATCTATTAACATAATGGCTTCATTACCTTAATTTATTGCAGATTTTGAAAAAAAAATTCTGAAAAATCATGTGGACTCTCTGGAATTACATCATATGGAAAACATAGGCCCTGGAATGCATGGAAATCACATCAGAGCTAACTGGCATTCAAGATACTCAGCTCTGTACAGAGAGACTCAGCACACAGTGTTGAGGTCATAATCTGGGCTATAGCTTTCTGCATATAGATCTACTCCAGAATTATATCTCACAGAATTCATTCCCACTGGTAGCCTTTTCCAACTGCACCCTCATTGCAGTGTTGAGGAAAAAAATTCCCAAACACCAATACTGCTCAATAAGCACAAGTTTGACTCTTTGAAACACCAATACATTTGATAAACCCCTCAACTCTTAAATGTTGCGTTTGACAGTTCATTACCTACAGAAGCTGGATGATAGCACTGTGTGATAAAAACCAGTCCAGTTTTACAACACAAATTTATATATCACAATTATTAGTTCTTTATAGCAAACTAGCAGTGTCTCATAATTTTTATCAACTTTTGGTAAGATAGTTCCAAACTTCCCCTAATAATCTACTTACTGTCTTACCAAATGGCTGCCTGGCAGCATGGTAAACTGTCACTCCGTAAGGTCTCAGTGAAGACTGGTAGATCACTTGAGGGTTAGATTCCGAAAATTTGTTAGCTTTCACCACTGCCATTTTGGTCCAATCAGTAAAATAAACATTGTGTTCAAACAAAGTGATTCCATATGGATGAGGAATCAGTGAGCCTCCATGAGCTATTGTTCTCCTGTTACCAAGACAGTTTTAAAATTATTTACAAAATATTATTTAGAAAATAACTCAGAGGAAAGGATACAGGATTATCAGTTTGTTCACTGGCTTTTGCTTCTACACAGAAGCTGCCGAAATACAAATAGAAAAGACCAAACGAACTGAAGAGATGAAGCTAAACGTACAGGGTATATAAACATAAAAGCTAGAGCACTGAAAACAGAGAAACCAAAACTCTTAGCAATTACCAAGTAACACAGGGAGTAAAGATCACGGCTCAAAAACTTAGCAAAAATTCATAATTACTGAGAGAAAATTAGAAAAAGAGGCCAAATCAAAGACATCTGCAGCAATTTTAAATATTCAAGAAACCTTGAATGTAAAAAATTTATGACTGCAACAGCCACTGGCCAAAACCAAAATGCTATGTAAGGATTTTGTAACTAAGGAAAAAAAACAAAACCCCACAAACAAACAAACAGAAAACCCCCCACAACTTTCTTTGGCTTGAACTAATCACCCAATGGTATCTATTCTATGCAAGATATTGTGATTATATTTTTCTGGATAAATATTAGGAGATAATAGAGACATTGAAGTCCTCACACAATACATAACAATAACACTCCAATATTATTTTCATGAAGTTATGAAGGAAGGTCTACAAAATCAGACTTATTCCACAGCTCTACTTTAACAGTTTCCCAGGTGATTTAGGTTCATGCTGTAGGCATGCAAGATGTGATACAAGTGGACAGTAAACTGTATTTTAACATCCTTTACAGACTATGCCATTACCTCTTGCACAACGTCTACAAAAGTTTTGGAGTTGCTGTGAGTCATAAGTTTTTATCTCCAAAACCCAAAACACATTCTTGTCTTACTAAATTCTGATAAAGGAGCAAACATACCAGCATTGCTATTATAATTTTGTAAGTGAAAAAATACATTGAACAATAAATCTGTCAAATGAGCAGAGGACTGTTTTTCAAGTGACTATGTAGGAGGTATGCTAAAGGGGACAATTTTATTTTTTTACAGAGACTAATCACAGACGCAGAGATAAACTCAAGGACTCTTTTCTTGCATGCTGTGATAGAGTTTCCCCAGCATCACAATAGGGTGAGTGATGACTTAATTTCTGACAGCAAAGATTTATAAAATGTAAGAAGAGCACTTCATATCCTTTACACAAAGTGGTGCTTTGGAGTGGAATATTTCAAATAGATTCATTCATGAAAAAGATGCAAAGAAATGATGATGGAAGACAACGTATGTAATTCAAAAATAATAAAAAGTGCTATAAAAATGTGTGCTGTCGTGGTGAACTATTAAAAAAGTACATTATAAAAGAAGTGCAATAGGTATTCAAGGCAAAAAAAGGACAAAGAATGATGGAGAATTAAGGATTATCTAGAAGTAGCATCACAACATAGATATCAAGGTGCATCACATTCATTATGTTGTAATCGTCAACCTTTGTGTATCTCATTTTGTTAGACAAATCTTTCTTTGAACTAGATACAAAATAATTAGTGTATCTGTAACCTCCAAGGAATAATATTTCTCCTACCTTTGAAGTCCATCATAAGTTACGGTCTCAATGTAATCAAAGCGGCTGTCAACCCAGTAAAGTCTCTTTGATACAATATCCAGAGTTATTCCAGCAGGCCAGCCTAACTTTGTTTTTATCAAATCCTGACGGTTTGTGCCATCCATGAAGGCCCTTTCCACTTTAGGATCACCAGACAGACTGTCCCAGTCTGAGAAAAACAAATAACTATAAAGGGAAAAAACCAAAAGAGTCCCATGTTTCCTTGAGATTTTACAAAAAAAATAAAAGTACATGGAATTTAAAACCAGCGCCCTTTCTGGACAGATCTTGATTCTCAGCCAGCATACTATGACAACACACTTCATACCTCCTGCATTTTCTTTTTAGAACGAATCTAGAAACATGCTTTTACCCAAAGACCTCAGAAATGCTGAGTTTCCTTAGTAAAATCCAGACTTAAGTGTTCTGCCAGAAATAAACCAGTGACAAAGAGGTGCACCATGAAAGCAACATCCATCACTACAAGTTGCATGAAATTCCTCTTCACATTCTCTGAGGATCCAAGTTTTCATGGCTCACGTTTTTGAAGCCTGTTGGGTTGGGAGACACTAACTTCCCTGGCTTTGCTCTACCACTTCATTTCAGATAGTAGGAGATCTGTGGGTGGTATCCCAACAGAAATCTTTCACAGTAACTTCTATTCTTCTGCAGGTCAATCCCACAGTTCCCATGTTTTCAGAGCTGCTCATGCACATGCAACTCTAGCAAAAAAAACAGATTATGCACATTGGGAACAAAAGCAGTGCACAGCCCTCCCATAACAACTTAAGGTGTAGAATAGATTAGGACAGAGAGTAAATGTTTAAAACATTTTATATCTGGTTCTAAAGTGACCACCCTAGCTATTTCTTAGTTGTCCTCCGTTTGCATGGGAATAAAGGAATTTCTGACATCTTATACCAATACCTGACAAGTATCACTTACCCAACAGTTGGATCAAGTGCTATTCCTCTAGGATTTCCAAGGTTTTCTGCAATAAGAGTCACGCGGTTTGTTCCATCCAAGTTAACCATATCTATTCTGTTCACACTGGTCTCAACCACATACAGTTTATTGTTAACCCAATCCACTGCTAGATTTTCAGGTGTGTCAACTGAAACATTTAAAACTTCTTGGAAATCCGAGCCATCAATACTAATAGAAAAAACCTGAAAACAATACAAATATTGTCAATGCCCACATGACGTTTTGCTAATCACAAGACACATGGCACTTGTCCTTTATCATCACATTGGGCACAGATCCACAACTGGCCACTAGATACAGCCAACTTGTATTCCTTAACTTAGGGGCTTTGCCAAAATTTGGAAAGCAATGCAAAAATTACAGGAAGCTTGCCTTTCTACAAAATACACAAGGTAACAGACTAAACAGCCTTAAGCTTTAGCAAACATGACAAATTGCTGGTTTAGGAAAAAAAAAAAAAAAAACAGATTAGGAAAGTGCATCTTACTTTCCTGTAATCTAGCAAAACCCAGCATTTTCATTAATTGAAAACAAATGAATACGCTTTAGCAAAGCTCTCATCAGTGTCCAGAAACAAGAGGGGGAGCTCTTACTTCACTAACCACTAAGGGGAAATTGCAAAGTGGAGAAAGAAAGGGAAAGCTCTCCATCCTGACAGGAAGGAGAAGGCTCAGCTTTGCCCCTGATCTCCTTCATTTATGGCTAATTTTAACAGCATCATACTCAAGAAGAAATAGTGCTGTTATCTTACAAGCAAGCTCAGAGCTACATGAAGCAAACAGCATAAACACAATAATTTTATATACGCAGTAATCATGTGATTACAACACTGGATACTATGAAAAGCTGGGAATCATTTTCCCTTTTTTGAAACAACAGCATGAGGTTTGGAATCTATTTAAATGAAAACACAGATTACCACCAGTAAATATATGTAAAAAAACAATAAGAGCTGAAATAGTTGTATCATTTTAAATATTCTTCAGCTGCAGGTAATAGTAATCAAGCAAACCATTTAACTGTCTATTCTGTTCTTTGGAAACCTCGTTGACGGAAGAGCTTATGGGCATTAGGATATCAGACAGTACGCTAAATGAGATAAAGATG
Organism: Tringa tobata; assembly: GCA_033628505.1. Classification (NCBI taxonomy): domain Eukaryota; kingdom Metazoa; phylum Chordata; class Aves; order Charadriiformes; family Scolopacidae; genus Tringa; species Tringa tobata. The sequence goes on from JAHREE010000444.1 coordinate 3,682,971, forward strand.
ACACAGAACACAAGCCACAATTTTTTGCTTTAGTTTACATCTTAATCTTAAAAAAACCATAAAACAGTAACAAAACAAATCCCCTAATAATACATTTATTTTAAGACATCAGGTGAAAATATGCATCATATAAGAAAATAATTAATGCCACTGTTTTCATCTAGGTGTTCTAAGTAGGAGTCAATTGGATTAATTAATCCTAATTAATTAGGATTTAACTATATTGGGGCAGATAAAAAGGCAGTCCTGGCCATCTGGGGTGTGCAGTGAAAAAGCACATATTATCTTTTGTTTGTACCTTTTCTAGAGATAGTATAAATCACCTGTCTCATGAAAGTTCAGATTTGACCCTGACTTAATTCAGCCATTGTCAATGTAATCGCAGGAATGGGAACCCACTGCAGTCAAAATAAAAATGCCAGAATTGTCAACAAGTCAAAAATTGTGCATAGAAATCCTGTCCTACTTGCCATCCATGCAGTGTGCTTTCCAACAGAACCAAGGTGGCACTGTAGTAGAAACTACAGGTTACAGCTTATGTGTAGATTCAGAATAACAATGGTGACACCAAATTGATCCACACATGGTGTCAGGAGGCAGGCCATGGATCCTCCTTCACTCTGCATGACAATCAACATGGGGATGAAGATTGCTGAGCTCCAGCATTTCACCTAGGACTTCTTTTTGTTTCAGTGAGTTACACACACAGAAAAAGAACAAGGGTGAAGTCCAACTTTCACATGGGTCTCCACACCGTTTTTTAAAATTACTCTGGTTTACTGTGTCTTGAAGCTAAAATATTTCCTCTTCAAAAAAAAAAAAAAGAAAAGTTTCAAAATATTGGCTCATTACACAAAATACTGTCAATATTTGTTATCTAAGCTCAATTACAGTGCCATTTGAAGTATATGAAGAAATCTGATTTTTATCATCTTGGAAGCCACACAGCTTTTACATTTTAAATGATCATGTTTCAAAAAATTACCAAGAAAAATTTGTTCAGTTTTGAAAGAATGTCTACTATTTCTCTTAATTAGTTTTTTGGACTCCATCTCGAGTAAAATTAAAAGTTGCTCAAGACATTCCCATATAATAGGATTCTTTGTTTAATATGTCACATGTAATAGTATAGCTTGAAAAACGCAGTCATTAACATAAAACATTTCAAGGAGCTTTTTTGTTAGAAAACAAAAATACAGCCAGCTTCTGCTCTCAAAAATGAAGGCCTATCAACACATTCTCCCTCATGCAGTTCTCTACTTCCACATACACAAAAATATATTCTTCTTGAAATTTCCACCCACCTTATCTTGCACTGTATCAGTCCAAAAGATTCTGCGGAGGTAAAAGTGAAAGTCCACTCCAACTGCAACCCCACGATTCTGTGACTGCACCAAAGTACGAAAACTTCTTCCATGAAGATCTCCAATCAGTAAATCACGGCCGTTGGAAAAAATAATTGATGGAACACCAGCTGAAAGCAGGGGCGACAAATATATGACTATTCTGAAGGCAAGCTATTTTGCAAAGGGGCATTGAAATATATACATACTGGTTCATACACACAGGACATCAAGGTTTAAATAGAGGCTCAGCCTACAATCTGTATAAATGTTTCTATGCGAGTACTAACTTGCTTTAAATTGCCTTTGGTTTCTAGACTTGGAGCAAAACAGGCAGGAATATGTATTTAAAGCCCTACCAGGTAAAACTTTTACAAAACCCTTGTGCATCTAAACTTCAAAAGACTATTTCTACTCTTCAATGTCATTGTTTTCACTTCCTTAATCAAAGTATAAACTTTCTTAAGATTTTTCTGGTACATGAGATCCAGATATTCCTTGATTCTAGCAGGCAGGCCACGTTTCTTATATTTTTATATACTGGTCTATCCTATCCACCTTCTTCGTTCTCTCATCTCATCAGAAAATCTTTGCTGTATCTTACAGTAGAAGAGAAATTCCAGCAAGTCTTGAAGGAAAGCTCACTTTCAAAGTAGACGCCTGTTGAAAGGCTTGGTGTATGCCTGACAAGAACATATTTAAGTCCAAAACCTATTCACCCTACACATAAACCTCTCCCCAATTAAAGCAAAAATTAATCCAGGGAAACTTATTTAAAGTGTGACATTTCCCCATGAATAAGATAGAGAATCAACACTTTCCAAACAATTCACTGGCCCAAAATTCACACTAATTTGAATTGAAAACTTCTTGTAAAAGATAACAGAATTTTTCTGGAAGCAGAACAATCTTTCCCAGTGCTGGCATATGCATGCCTTAATACAGTCAAGCGTATTTCATTAGCTCAAAGAATTCCCTATTTTTTGAGGACATACTTAGAAAATTGCAAGATGATGACTGCTCTGCAGGCATGGCTGAAGAAAGAAGGAAGGGGGGAGGGAACTGGGCAGTTCATGTTTTTCTAAGAAGCAAGACTGCTAATCAGCTATGCCAAGCAGGGACTCCAATTCCCACTGAGTTCCTGCAGGCAGGAGCACCTGCCTCACACAAAAGCCTGTTAGGCTATTACATCTCCACAAAGAAGGGCTTCCCAAGGCCTGCTTTCAGAATAGAGCAGGATGTGAACAACCAGGAGCAGCTGCCTACTGTTCCTGGGGAACTACACTCTGTGTGAGGCAAGCATTCTTGCAGAGTTCAGACTCCGGAACACTAGAAGCCAAGAGCATGGTTTCTCTCCCAGGCAACTGTTTGAGCTCACCATTCAACAAAATCCTCTTCTTGCATGGCACAGTCCTTCTAGAAAAAGTGAGGTTTATTTCTGAGGTTTCCCACTGAGTTCCACAGAAAGTAGGTCAGGACACTGCCTCCCACAGGAGCATGATTTGGTCTATTAAGGAGGCAATGACCTCTGGCAATGACCTCCCAGCTCTGCGGAAGTCAGGAATGCTGAGAAAGCGCTAGAGCCCAGAAGACATTGTTTTAAGGAGAAGCAGGCCTGATGAGGCAAGTCAGCTTCACCAGCCTCAGATGCAGTCTCTTGATATTTGCTGATGTTCTGGATGCTGTCCTGACCTTAAGTCCCTAAGGCCAGAGTTACGTTAAAATCAAACACAATCGTATGGCATAGCCATGCAAACTGTCCCATTTTATCTAGCTCTATCTATTAGTCCAACGACAGCAAGAGACTTGCACTGCTGGACACTCACCTGAAGTGTTGGCCCGGCAATGCCGATGATGTTCTAGGAAATAACCTTCCACACAGTGGCACTGGTGATGTCCCACACGATCTTCACACAGCTGGTCACAGACACCCCACATTTTGCAGTCATCAAAATCTGTCAAGTGAATAAGGCATATTTATAAACAATGCTGTCTATAAAATGGATGTCATTATATTTGGGAAGTTGCAAGTTTGTCTTCTCTGCCTGCTTTATATCTGCTTGCAAATGTGGCATGGGAAAAGAAGTTTTATATGTTTTTCCACAAAAGTTTCAATTTTCTATTTCTGCATTACAAAAACAACCAATGTTTGCTGACCAGGACCTACCCGTGCCACAGCTCCCCTTCCCCCCAAAAAAAATCCACACGTCAGAAGAAGAGCAAAAATCATTGGAAGGGTTGTCATTCTCTACTTTCCACTATACAGAATATGTCTCTGTAGAAATCTTCCCGCAACAGATTCACTGTGCTAACACTATAGTTTCATTCTTCTGGCCTTAAACCAATAACATTTCTTTAAACTAAGATCTGGAATGATGCAGTACTGAATGGGAGCCATTCCCCCATGACAAGTCTTGCTCCCACTATAAATATATGCCTAGATTTTGACAAACCAAAATACATTGACTCAGATTTACAAGCCAGAACCACATAGCTAGCTTTACAGGGCAGTCAAAGAACAACAGAAGACTCACTGGGACTGCACCATGTTTGCAAATGTGTCCTTCATGTATTTCCCACATAACAGTGAAAGTATAAAGAAAATCTTGTGCCTAGAGTCAGTGCATTGATTCCTCCTCTCTATTAAGAGCAACCATGCTGCCATTGCAGCTCATACAGCCCTAGGCCACCCAGTATTCTTGAAAATACAGAAATATCATTAGAGGCTGAACACCTGGCATACTTTTAATAGCACAAATGCCATAGCTTGGGTTGAAAACCCATAAGAAATATTTACCCAGTTTCTTTTATTAAGCAGTGCTAAACTTCATGATTCTGAAGTTACTCTATTTCCAGCGACTAAGATAAATCATTTGTATTACCAGGGGTTTGTGCTACCAAGTTACAGAAGCTACAGAATAGAAATGCAACACCAAAATACCTCACTTACTTTTACACTCTTTCAGATATTCTTCATTTTCATGTAAATAATGTATATACTGAAATATTATAGGAGATACAGCCATTTCATAGTGCAAATACAAAGCACCCTTTTCATTTTAAAGTACAGTGTTCTACTGTCTTCATATACAGCCACTTTCAAAAAGTACCAAACACTTCAATATCATTAACTGTTTTTCCAGGCATACACCACCAGAGATCCCTGGTGTACAAACAAACTCTCTCCATCTAACCACTAAAACACCTGCAAAAAAATTTGATAATAAAACAGCCATCCAAGAGTAAAGCTTTTTAAATATAATCATGCTCTCACTAAGTTGTTAACAGTCCTATCGAAAGAGATCTTTATGATCTCTTGTACAATATGCTGCCATTTACTACTTATATTTTTATTCTTTTGCTGACTCTTAAGATTTTCTATTTGCTAGTACATCCACCCATTTGGAACTTACCTCCCTGGAATCCTAACTTTCCCAATGAGCTGTGAGAAGACACTAGATATCTGCAACCCCTGTACTTCACTTACCAATACAAGTACGACTGTCATTGCTACTTATTGTATATCCTGACGGGCAATAACACATCCCTCCTGATGGAGAAGAATGACAGCGATACTGGCAACTCAGAGCAGCACATTGTGATATGTCTAAAAGGAAATAAAATAGTTCAGAAATACAATTACACATTTTGCCAGTAGAACAGCTTTTTGCCTTACAAACAGTCACAAAGCTATAGTCTTTTCTATGATAAGTCTACAATTTCAAGGACAGCTTCTTAAAACAAATCTGCACAAGAAATTACATCTAAAGTTCCATAAAATCACATATGCTTACGAACATGCAGGCAAGGAAATGGAAAACAGAAGATAAGTTGCTGTTTATAATAGGTTTTCAGAACAGAGGATAAACATCGATCTTCTATGAACCACCACAGATAAGTGTCATGTAAAAAGCTGTACAGAGGAATCCATCTGCAACACACCATACCTTTGTCTGGTTCCACAAGACCTACTTGTGAACAACACATCCTCAACCTCCAGCACATAACCTCACAATTTACTCTTTTATGCAGAAAAAAAAAAGTACTACATTATATTAAGAAGAATATGTATATTACTGTAATAAATTCGAATATATCAGCTGAGTTGTGTCCATGGAGAAACTCCATCCTTTTCTTCTCTTTTTCTTCATTTTTCCTTCACCATTTCTCCCTTTCCTTGTACTACTACCTAACAAACTATTCAGTGATAGGTGGTCAAATCAGATTTTAAAGGACTTGCTGACTTCCACCTCCCTCTTTTTCATCTTCATTTTCCTCAATTTTTTCTGTTAAAGTCCTTGCTTTGCAGCCCACATCTGATGTTCCTACTAAACTGCTTTGCAAAGCAAGAGATGCTTTTTTAGAAAAAGATTTTATTTCCCATTATTTTTTCTGCCCTCCTGTTCCAAAACACATGATTTTATTAATAGGAATTTTCCCCTCCTTAGAAATTAAAAATGTAAAATACCTTGGTCCTGATTCTCAGATGGAATCAACATTTGTAAGAGTGAAATTAACAGGAACTATGCATGTTCATTGTCTCCAAAGAAAATCCAATATACCACTAACTGGAGAACCAGATATCCCAAATGAAAAGATATTTTTGAAAACACTAATCTAAGCAATTTAGCCAAGGCTCAGGATACATTAACTCAGTCCTGTGTTCTGATCAGTACACAACATTTCTTCTTATACAAAGGGGAAAACACAGACATTAAAACAAAAAGGGCATATAGCACACCTTCCCCTGCCTTCTTGAACTCATTTTAGGATACGGAGAGTGTGTTAAAATCCTTATTTGTGAAACTTCATGTACAGGTTTACAAAAGGAATGGTCTGTTCACAGGATATGTGTCTGTTTCAGACCATCAAGTCAAAACAGTGTCAACAAAAATGGTGAGCTTCCAAAATTTCAGTGTCTAGGAGACAAAGGTGAATGTAAAATCACATCAATGCTGATGTTTTCGCTATTCTGTGTATGCTTTTGATTCAAATACATACTGCAATGTCTGCCTGCAGTGATATTGGTTTCATCTTCTCCAGCAGGGCAGTCTGCAGCCCCATCGCACACCTTCCCAATTGGAATGCAATGGCCCGACCCAGGGCAGGCCCATTCTCCTGGGTAGCATTCATGGTGACCACTTTCTATGGAAAAGAAAAACAACAACAATTGAGAAGTATGTTTCAAATAGTACTTCGAATTTCTTCCCTAACAGGTACTTCCCAAAGCATCTCTATCCTTCAGTACTCAGTTTCTGGTTCTTGCACACAGCTGGGAAAGACTATCAAAGAAACATCATCTATACTTCCTTGTTATGCTTTCTTTTACCTTCAAAGTACAATGCAAACAATACTTGTGCAGAAACATAAATCCTTTTTGCTTTCTGTGTTTTTAGAAGCAGTAAAACCATTTAGCTTTAGACTAAGTGGTGCACCAGAAATGGAATTATAGTTTTGTGGTATCAAAACATGCAAAGGCTGTCTGCATAAAGAGAATAATGGTCATCACAGAAAAGGCCAATGAAAGAGGAAAAAGCCCACATTTTCATTCACTAAAATTTCCGTTTCTCACATGACAAATCTTGGCAGGAACTGAGTTATTTTCATTTTCAGCCAATTGATTTTGGTTATTAGGAGCTTCATGTCATTTAATAGACAACCTTAAAAACCTCCACAGGAAAAAAAAAACAACAAAAGATGTAAGAGAAAAGAAGATGTAAAATAAAAAATAAAAAAAAAGATGTTGCTATATGCTAGACTTAGTTTGCATCATACTCAATATCACAGCAATAACTCTCACACACCCCCCAATAAAAAATATTGTATAAGTAAAAAAAAAAAAAAACAAAAACAAAAAGCAGGTGAAGAAGGAATTCTAAGGTTTTCACAGAATTAGAATGGATTCAGAACATCTTGATTGGTCAAAATTTCACAGAAGTAGTTTAGTGAGGTCTTCCTCGGTCATCATTACAAGTTAGCATTAGTATATACCGCATCCTCTTTCGTCTTCATTATCTTCACAATCATCATCTCCATCACATATCCAGCTTTGATGAATGCACCGGCCACTTGGGCAAGTGAAAAAGTTGCCTCTGCAAGTTGCGTAAGCTAAAGAAAGAAACATGAGAAAAATCAAACTACTCTAAGTGACTAAAAGGTTCGAAGTAGTAATATTGTCTTGTAAACAGTCATTTAGAATTACTCCTGAAAAACTGAACGAGTTCTGTAGTTTGTATATATTGTAAACACTGCTGGTTTGCTCTGGTTTAACAAGGTTTTACCTTATTAACAAGGTTCCTGAGGTGCACATGACATTAAGATGATACTCAAGACATCAGGAGGTAAAAATATTTGTATGCCTTGGACTCAGAGAAACAGAATTAAAAAAAACCAATGAACATTTTTTTCAAAGCCCTCCATGGTCGGGAAGCATTCCCTGCTAATTGTTCAGAAACATCTGTGGGTCCTCCAAAGGACAGGCATTGCCAAAGACATAAAAGAGAAATATTTGGGGGAGTGGAATCATACTGGTCTGAGGTCCTTGGTAGGACAGAGAAACTAAATGGCAACATTTAGTTGCCATTTAGTTGCATTTAGTTCTGCAATGCAGAATATAAAACTAACTTAGACCCTATAATCAATGGGGGACCTTTTTAAATAATAGCTCACAGAAGTGATAACTCTACAGCCATGATACTGGCTGGAGATGCAATACTTTGGAATATCCTGATCATGAAGAAAAGAATAAGCAAGAAGTCTCCAGAAATGGAACAGTCAGTTAAAGACCTTAGATGAAGGTCTGAAGGACAACTAACCATGTGTTCAGTTACCTGTAAAGTTGAATATTATAGTCACTAGGAATATTTCTAGAAGATCCGTTCCATCTATCAGAAAGTAAAAATGCAAAAAAAGAACCAAACAATTTTGGACAAAAACCAATAGCATGCTGTATCTATCTGAGATTTCAGACTGAAGGAATTACCTTTGGGTCATGCTGAAGTGACGAAAACGACAACAACATGAAGAAGTTAAGCTGCATATATTAAGAAGCAAACTGTCACTGAATCCAGCAAATTCAAATAGTAACTACACACTCAGGAACCTCACAGCAAAGACAACCTGAAAAAAGTCTATCAAAATAGCACTGCAAATTTCATCCTCCCATACAAAAAAGTCCTTGTAGAACAGTGGCAGCTTTTGATGGCTGTACAGGCAAGCAATCTACTTACTGCTATCTGCTTGAACAAGTTATTAGTAAAACAGTTAAAGAAAGTGGGGAAAAAAACAAAACAAAAACATCATACTGCAAGAGTTTTCATCACTCCTATCTCCACAGTCATCATCATGGTCACAGATAAAGGCTCGTGGGATGCATTCTCCATTAGCACACTGAAACTGCGTACTGGTACATCCATGTGCTGAAAGACATTTTAGCATAGAAAGACACGAAGAAAATCTGTCAGAAAACTACAGCCTTTAACTTGAGAAGAGGGTCTATAAAGCGTATTTGTTTGGGACCATTCCGCATGTGGTACTTACTGCAATTAGTTTCATCAGAAGAATCTCTGCAATCAACTTTACCATCACATCGCTGGCTTGCATTAAAACATGCTCCATTCGCACATGATAACTGTTCACATCTTGGGTAGTCTACAACAAGAAATTCTTCAGTATTAGCATGAATGTTAGACTATACAGTAGAATGAGTCATATATACCAGCGTNNCAGTATTAGCATGAATGTTAGACTATACAGTAGAATGAGTCATATATACCAGCGTCAACAGAATATCTTGATTTATAAGAAAACAAAAAAGGAGTACACAACTACAAACTGATATTTAAGAATATCCTCTAGATGGATGCTACAAAACCTTGCAAGAAGCAAAGGAAAAATTAGATGCTCTCCCACACCCTGTTAAGATTTGCAACACAAACAGTTTAAAATATGCTAGAAAACAATGCAACACAAAAGGAGAGCAAGCAGTGAACATTTATTTTATTCACTTGTACCTCAGTTTTACACTCTATTGATCTTAATAGAAGTGTTTAAGTAGAAAAGGAGTTCCTGAAATTTACAATTCCTAGTCCTCTTAAAATGTCATGAGTTCTCAAACTCAGAGACTTCAGGTTCTTCTGGTTTTGTTTTAATTAAGCCAAGGATGTTGAACTTCCAAGTCCATGATCAACTTCAGGACCTCTGTTTTTTTATTATTTTCCCAAACCAAAAAAGATTCTGCAGAATGAATGATTTTTCAGTTTCTTGCTGTTATACAGATGACCTACAGGCCAACACAAGGGGTTATTTTCAAACAACTTACAATCAATTCCGAAAATACTTCTGCATACAAGCAGCCAGTGAGTTTAGTGGAACTATCCAATAAATAAAGCATGTACATGTGCTAGAGTCGAGCAGGAAAATATGAACCCAGTTTAGCTCATTGTTCTGTAGGCAAAAGTACACTTACTTCAGGCAAATGGCAAAATAATTAGCAAATAATTACTACTTTTAGAAGTGAGATTTATTGAACCTTTGCCTCTACACAGAGATACAGATAGATAAAAGAACTCAAGAAACAGAATAGCCAAATTTCATTTTGTACCTTTTAGATTTTCCATTTGAATTCTTATCCCATTTTACTTCATACTAGTTAATAAAGCAGATAGAGTGGGCTCTCACTTAGGCACATTTTCATTCATACTCTTGGAATTCAAAACATGGATTATAGAATTACTCAAGCAGAACTCAGAAAAGCTGCAATTTTTCCAGGCAATGGCAAACTATTTTGCTTGTTTCTCCCATTTTATATATCATCACATTCCCACTGAACTTCAATCACGTGTCTTACATGATTTTAACTGTTTTTATAATGAAAGCATAAACAACTGTGTTGATGTCCACTACAAGTCTAGCCAGACTATCTTCCCAATTGATTCATTTACGTTTTGTTCATTTTTACTGAAATTAAAGTCTACAACTTGCAGGTAAGAACAGGTGGTAGAGTCTCCATTTCTAGGATATTCAAAACCCACCTGGACATGTTCCTGTGCAACCTGCTCTAGGTGTACCTGCTCTGGCAGGGGGGTTGGACTAGATGATCTCCAGAGGTCCCTTCCAACCCCACATCATTCTGTGATTCTGTGAACAGTATGTGCCTAATCAGAGAAACAGCAGTTGCAGATTACCAGGGTTCCAGCTACAACACTCCTACCTGTGGCCTTCTGGTGCTAATTCCCAGACCTTCCATTCCAAAAGTCTGCACAGACAACACCAACACATGCGCTAAACATGATTAGCATCCTTTCCTCCTATTCTCAACCAGACAAACTCTCTTCTAACACAGACTCCTCATGCATTTCTTGCTTGGGTTAAGCTTATGAACAATTCATAAAGCTTTGGAAATAACATGGATTCTGAAGTCTTAACACTGCCTGCAGAAAGAAAGAAAGGCCTGACCTGGGCCCACGTTTTATGCTCCCTGTGGAATCAATCCTTCTTCCCTGTCTGGAAGCAGAGAAGCCATCACAGGGAGGAACCATCAGGAGTACTATGGTATAGTAGGAAATAGCTATGGCAGTACAAGAGTACTGTAAATATAATGGGGCACATAAAAAGAATTATGAATGGTATTTGTTTTGTAACTGCACTGAAGTGGGAAAGCTTTTAAGGGTATTGATAATGGACAGGTTTGTAATTTTTCTCATCTTTCTTCATGTCCCACAGAAATACCTCAGGTGATGTTCCAAACTATTTCTAATAGACAAAATGCCAAACAAATAGGAAGTTGAACGCACTGCCTTGCACCGCTTGTTTCTTCAAGAATCCCCAGGAAAACTAAGTAACCAGCCAGTAACAAGATTTTCTCAAGCTTATATTAAATTCCCTTAGAAGAAGGGAGACTTTGTCAAAGTTTTCTCTCCACAATAGCTTAGATAACCATCCACACTATTACGGGAGGAGAAGCAGCAAAGGAATCAAGCAAGGAATGTTGGCTTCTGTGAAGGCCAACCACTGTGCTACACTTTACAACAGCTTCTAGCTAAGGCCGCTGTGAAAATCCCACACATGGCATTGGGCTTCTGTATGTTGAGAAAATGAAGGAAGCCAAAGCAGAACTTCATAACGCCACTAGGATATCTGGAAATGAAGGATTGCCTGTCCTTGCAGTTGTGATCACTAGGAAAAGATCTTTTCAATTTTCTGTAATTAGCCAAAGGTTCTTGGGAAGAAAAGATAAAGGCAACATGCTATTGTTGGAGGGCCTTCACGATTAAAAGCAAGGTGAAAGAAAACAGTGTTTATATTTTTCTGTCCTTTCACTTTTTTCGCCTAATCCCATGTTTCATAGTGATCACACTTCCTAGAAGTAAACAGAGGGAAATACAGCTACGTTCATTCAAGTGCTCGGAAGGAAAGGGACCTCCTCTTTCTCTCCCTATCCTCTCAGGCATCTCTTTTTCTTAGCCAAAATACTTCTCCATAATCTGTCTCTTCGTGGTATGCCAGCACTTCAGTTGCAAAACATAAAGCACTGGGAAATGCCAGCAGAAATGACAGATGAGGCACCTTGCTCCTTGTAACCCACAAACCGTTTTGGGGTAACAATTGCAAACATATAGAAACAGCATGTTTCAATGTACACATGGAAGACACTTAAGGTATGTCACAAGAATTACTAAACTCACAGTATTTTGCTCTCTGCCTAACACTTTTGTTGTGCAAGCTGGAAATAAATCCATATAAAAACAGTAACAGGAAACAGTTGCAACAAGGTATTTGATTCAGCAGACACTGATTTCTGTCACACAGTCAGGAAGTTTAACCTTCTGTAACCCTAACCCATGTCACAAAAAGGAGAAAGAAACAAAAGGGGCAATTTTCTACTTCCAAGTGTCATTATTTTATTGCAGGAACATTTCAAAGCATTTTACAAAATAAAATTAATTAAAACCCTTTGATTCACTGCCATGAGTCACCACCTCACAGTGGGCAAATCATCGCCCAGACAGCTCATAGCCTATCAGAGACACCAGGAGGAGGACTTACCCCAAGCCCAAGAGTCCTATGAGCTACATGATACCAGGTGGTGTTCATAGCAGAGATGCTTTGAGAACTGGCAGGCTGACCAGACCCTCATTCCTGGCTTCAATTTCTGATTTTAATCCCTCCCACTCTAGTCTTTGGCTGCCTTCCTTTTACCTTGCCCCAGTTTTGCTTCTTTCCTGTCCCAAACTCTCCCTGGTGGAGATACTTCCTTCAGCCTGAACTTCTGCCTTGTCCTGTAGCTGTTACATGTAATCTGTCCAAGATCAAGAACATTAGCCTCTGTCCATGGACCTTTTCTTCCTTCTTGGACTACAACACTTATGATCTCTTCAGTTCTCGGTCTTTTTTCCACTTTCACCCTGATCTCTGCAAATTCATCCCAGACCTGGCTGCCCACTTCCTGACCACAACAGCTATTTAGCATAGCAAACAAGAGGCAGGAATCTACAGGTTAGACAGCTGACCCATGGCAGCAACTCAACATCAAAATTAGAATCAAAAAGTTTCTAGTCCTGCAGTCAGGCCATCAGCCTCAAAGAACACATCTTTAAAATATTTCCCCTTTCTCCCTCCTGGCCTCAGCGCAGTGCTCAGCTGCCAGAGCTGCATCCAGGAAGGTTATTCTGTCAGTCACAGCAAAGCAAAAAGGACATGGCTGGGATTTTCATTTTTCAACTATGAAGCTGTGGCAGGAGAGAGAATTCTGACTTTAATTGAAAGAAATGAAGTATATAACACAGAAAAAATAACACCAGTATTGGCTGCTTACTCCCAAAAAGTATCTGCTACCCCAAATAGTCTGCCATTTCTTTCTACCTTTCTAAAGTTTTAAAATGGAAGTATTTGTAGCTGCTGGCTAATAAAAAAGCTGGGAAAACAGTCTAATACATATAGAACAAATGAAGAATATCTCTATATAAGAATATATATATGTGAATATATATATAAATAATATAAAACCCCCACAATTTTATGAAATTAAAACAGCTTCAATGCACTAATGACGTGAGCCGTAGCTGAAACATTGTTCTGATGTTTATCTTAGCCTTTGCATGGGTAGTTTTCCCTTGCTGTTAATCCCATTAGCAGTAAAACGGACTAAGGCTTTGAATTCCTTTGTTCTAATTTTTTACATGTTTAATTGCTGAGTTACTTCATATTTGTGGCATTTTGCATTTGACTAGTTTCTTAAATAAGGTAATTTATTCAGCAACAAAAAACTTTACCTTCTTTCCAATCTAAATCTGCTTCCAGACAGATCAGTGAGTGCAAGGCATAAGTAAATAGACATGATAAGTTTCGTTTTGTTAGGCTCTGTGAAATAACATCATCAATTCTAATTTTTTTTTCTTTCATTGTTCATGGGTGTTTCATTTTTGCTTATTAAATCTTTTAGTGTAAATTAAATAAGGGGAAAATAATGACAAAGGAAAAGGCCAAGATAGTGATAGTCCTCTTAAATTTGTTTATATCAGATAGTGTGGAAAAAAATAGATAAAACAGTGGGAAAAATTAATATGCAAAGCAAGTATTAGAATCTGCTTAAAACAATAAAATCTAACACTTAAACTAATCCTTACTGTACAATGAATCATAAAATCACCAAATTATTGATTTTATCTTATGGGTTTGTTTAAATTCCCAGTCTTTGCAAAGACAGACAGGCAATAAAATTAACCAGCCTTTCTGGAAGGGTCTTGTCATTCTGTTTCTTGGTTCTCTTGTCTCCAGCATCATCACATTTCTTTAAACTAGTCCAACACTCATACTTTCAATGTTGTAAGTCACAGTCATTCTTCTGTCTTAGAGGGACTGTCAACACATATTCTAATAAACCAGAGTAGAGGCTGTTGAATGATATGAGGCAGTCCTTCTCCCTGGGGCTAAATATGCTGCTGTCACAACAGTCATGGGGCCTACTGGCTGATGCAGCAACGACTGGCTTTCCCACACAGCAGTCGAGCGCTGCTGTTAAGGTACCTAGAGACCCCTTTCCTAACTGCCATTTTAATTTACTAATTTGAGAATGCTAAACATGAAATAAAATGTGCACTTCGATTTGCAAACACTACAGTGACTTCTAGGCTGAAGAAAGAACTGTGAGTGCTGTCTTTAGGACTCCACTCACAACCTGCCACAGATTTACTGCATTAGAAAAATCACACCATTTCGTCTGGATGTTCCACACTGTATTCAATGACTGCTCAAAGATTTCTCAGAGATGCGGAGCAGTTCCTTGTTTTGAATTCACAGATAACGCATTTTTTTAAACAAATATCTTTTCTTCAGGATTTTTTTTTTAATATGTCATAGGTTTGCCAAATTAAGTTACCAATCTCTTTTCTTCCTCTAAATTTTAAGAGGAAAAAAATACCAAGCTACGGAAGATATTCTCCCAGTAATGATATGGGGTACTTTAGATCTTGGCTTTTAGCCATTTGTGTTGGTGACTTCAGAATTGGCTGTGGGTCTATCACATGGAAAAATTCCAAGCTGGCTGTTTCAGCAACCCTTTATTCCGCATAGTTCTAAATCACCTTTCATTCATGTACATTTTAGCCACTTGTGAGTCAGGGATAAAACACACTAGCAGTTGGCTGACCATGTAATATGCTGGTTTTCCTTTACACAGTACATGCATATACCCTTTTTTCCTCTAACTGCAGCCATTAACAACATTTGATTTCTTGCTTCTTTATCTATTCTTTAGCATCCTAGTCTCTTCCCCCACCTCCTGCCCTGGGTCTGGTTCTGAGCGAAGTTTACAGTTGTGTCTTTCTCCCAAAGGCACGCTCAGTTCTAGCAGCTGGAATAACAGTTCATATGTTACATGTCACTCATGACATGTGTAAAGCTTTTGCTTAATACTAACAATGAACATGCTGTTACATGCTGTTGTGTAGGTATTAGGCAAAAACACCTTTGGAAAATGTGGCCTCTATTCTGTGGCCAGCTGTCCTTTCCATCAGTATTCAACCTAGGCCAGGATCTAGGGAGGCAGTCACCAGACAGTCAGGCAGCCTCAAGTCTGGGGAAGTTAGACTGAAAAAAACCTACTTGTCCATCTGCATTTTGTTGGCACAATATAAACAGTTTAGCTGAATACAATACGACCAATGCCACTTCATCTCCACAGGAATCATAGAATGGTCGGGTTGCAAAGGACCTTAACGATCATCAAGTTCCAACCCCCCTGCCATGGGCAGGGACACCTCCCACTAGATCAGGTTGCTCCAAATCCCATCCAGTCTGGTCTACAACACCTGCTGGGATGGGGCATCCACAACTATCCTGGGCAGCCTGTTCTAGTGTCTCACCACCCTCATAATTAGGAAGAATTTCTTCTTCCTAATATCTAAGCTAAATCTCCCCTCTTTCAGTTTAAAACCATTCCCCCTCATCCTATCACTCCACTCCCTGATAAAGAGTCCCTCCCCACCTCTCCTGTAGGTCCCCTTTATGTACTGGAAGGCTGCTATAAAGTCTCCCCGGAGCCTTTTCTTTTACAGGTTGAACAAATCCAACTCTCTCAGCCTGTCCTCATAGCATAGGTGCTCCAGCCTCCAGCTGGGATCTCACCAGAGCAGAGGGGCAGAATCACCTCCCTCAACCTGCTGGCCACGCTTCTTTTGATGCGGCCCAGGATGCGGTTGGCTTTCTGGACTGCCAGCACACATTACCCACTAGTGTAGAGCTTCTTGTCCACCTACACCCCCAAGTCCTTCTCCTCAAGACTGTTCTCAAGCCATTCTCCACCCAACCTGCATTTGTGCCTGGGATTGCCATGACCAAGGTGCAGGATCTTGCACTTGGCCTGGTTGAACTTCAAGACGTTCTCCCGGGCCCATCTCTCAAGCCTGTCCAGGTCCCTCTGGATGGCATCCTTTCCCTCCAGCATGTTGACCACACCACGCAGCTTGGTGTCACTGGCAAACTTGCTGAGGGTGCACTCAATTCCACTGTCCATGTCTCAGACAAAGATGCTAAACAGCACTGGTCCCAATACTGACCCCTGAGGAATGCCACTTGTTCTAGACTGCAGGAAACTGCAGTCTAGAATACAAACATTTTTGAAAGGCTCAAAGTCCCTCAAATAAGTGATTTGGGATCAAATTCTGCTTTTCTACCTTTTCAGGTTATAGTTACCACTATTTCATTAGGAGTATGAAAAAAGAATATGAAAAAATTGGCCAAGTTAGCTCTTAAGCCTTTTAAACATGGTCGCTTTTTTCCAATGCAATATTAACTATCTTTCAGGCAATGACAAACAAGAAGCCCTGATCCTATGGTAGCAGTTCGCATTCGAGTTCTGCAATAATGGATCTGTATCAGAACATCAGCTCTAATACACAAAAGAATCTGAAATGAAACTCCCGTAACAAGAAGCATATTGTGGTCATCCTGTCCATCAACAAGCCCTTTAATCTTACAAATTTATTAAAATGCCACAAAGAGATGAGATGAAACCAGATCTAATGCTAAGAGTTAAGACTCACGGCATGCTCTTTCATCTGTTCCATCGGTGCAGTCCTTTACTCGATCGCACCAGTACGTGCTCGGGATACACTGTCCATTTGAACACGTGAACTGCTGACTTGAGCATGTCCTTCCCGCTGCAAGAAACAGGCACTCAATCAGTCTTTCAATCAATCAAGATTTTTTATGTAGAAAGATGTTTTCCCTCTTCCTCTTTAACTACTCCATCCTTCTCACAAATATTATCTTAGTCTTTCTCCCCCTGTACCTTTGTGTACTCATGGAGATTAAAGAACACTTGACAAGCACATGGCAGATAACATAGCTCTACGAGGCCTTCTCTAGCCTGCAAGGTCACTGTTTTTCTCCACTGAAGAGGTTGACCTCTAGGTTAAAAATTACCTCCTGGTAACAGTTCTGCCTAGAAGATTAAATTACCAATTCTCACTGTTTTAAAGTTTTCTCTATTATTTTATTTACTGGGTCAAAATCTGTCAGAAACTGTAATCTGTTTGGTCAACTATCATGCCACAATGTAAACATAGCAGGCACTGCTTTCTACAGCAAGTGCCTCAACAGTCAGGAATATTTTACATTCATAATTAATAGAGGATCAAGAAGTATTATGTCTCTTCTCATGACAGCTGTATCAGTGAAAAGCTACCACTTGAAACTGTACAATTCCACTTTGATTCCACTACAGCTACATTAAACCCTCTGTACTTCTTAGGCAAATTAATGGAATCTGTGAAGATATAGCTGAAGGGAAAAATTACTGCTAACTTCTCATCCCTCTGCCACCTGCACATTTGTTTCTCTCAAACTCATTTAATATCTCAATGCTGTCTCAGTATATACACTGGCATCTGGTCTGCTGCTTTACAGGAGCTTTCTATTCCTTCTTCAGTCAGCAGTGTTCCCCAATTAAGATCAGCTACTGGGATACTGGTGTCATGAGGGAAAACAAGAACAAGACAGTAAAATAAAACAAACTTGTTTTAATTCTGCATGTGTGACTTTGAGAGCTGTTGACCATTTTTCTCAGGAAAAATTTTAACATTTCAAGAAGGAGAAGCTCCTCCAGGATTCCCAAGCACAAAGTCTAAAAGTCTCTTTAGAAGAACAAGGACAAATACCAGGAGACGGCTCAAGAACAGCAGCAGCACAGTGCCACTGGATAGTTACTAGCACTCGTGATTAACCAGTACATGGAGAACCATGTTACACTGACCCAGTTCAAAAGTCAACTCGGCTGTTGCTCATTCTGCATTTTGTACCTACAGATGTAGGCACAAACATAGGTTAAACATAGTTAAAACATAACCAGCAATTGTGCTGACACCTTCTCAGAGGAAGAGGGGAGCAAAAGGCAGTTAACCTTAGTTCCAATTTTTCCATCCTCAGCAGGAACAAACATCAAAATAGAAAAGCACAAACCAAGTCTGTGAGCAAAATTCTTCAAAAACATAAACCTGTGAACCTCCCCAGAATCAAGGGGGTTACTGAGTAGCTCCAAAGCGGTTCAGGTTAAATAAGTTGTCCAAAAATTACAGACAGAATCAAAACAAAAATAAATGAATCTTATCCTCATCCCTTAAAGTAACTTCTAATGCTATAAGTAGCAGGAAATCGGTTCTTGAGAACACCACAGCACTTGTTCTTCCTGTCTTTTGCAGCAAGGCAGAGAATGTAATTTGGTGCAACAATCATGTTGACTGTTCATCACTTTGGCATGTACTTAACTGTATGTAGCCCTTAAAATGCTTAGTCACGAAATTAAAAAAATCAGAGTAACATATTTTATTATTATCAGTATTTATCTTGCTATCAATACTGAAAAAAGAAAGAGCCTGTGACTGTGGCAGTTAGGCCGCTAAATTATTTCTTTGCTCTAAAATACATAGAGAACATTTTAGTTTAAAACAGCAATTCGAACCTGATTAATACACTGCTTAGCATATTAAAGTGAAATACTAATAGCAATTATGTTTTAAGTTTAGGCTGTCCAAATGATAATGAAAGACTAGACTTTCACCCCTTCTTTTGGTATTCCTCCTATCAGAATATAAGAAAGGACAGCTCTGGCCATTTTAAATAATAATGCCATTAAATAGCATCAGGGAAGATGGTACAAGAATCTTTAGCACCATTTACGTCAACTGACTGTTAAACAAAAAACTCCTTTTTTATATACATAAAAAAAAAAAATCAACATTTTCTAGAAAGAAGTGGACTTTTTTAAAATATAATTCTGAGAATCCAGTGTGAATTTTGTTATGCAATGAATAAAGCAGCTCTTTCTGTGACCGAGACAGTGTTCGGACATCAGAGTATTACGTATATTTCACCAATTTTGGAACTACTGCATTTTGTATCGACTATAAAACTAATATGCACTGTATATTTTTCTCCTTTTTTTTTTCTTCTAATTAATCGGTAATTTTCAGATTTCAAGACCTGGAGAAGTCTTTTTGGACATATTTTCTACATTTTATCTATTTCAGATTTCAGATTATTTCATTTCTAGAAACTACTTTAGAGAAACTCCTGGTAAAAGCTGTACTTGCAGCAGGCTATAGTTTCTGTATGTTCTCAATATGCTGCTATGTGAATTACCATATTTCACAAAGCTGGTACAACATTAGAACTTAAATACTTACGACATTGTTGATGCTCATCTGAGCCATCTTCACAGTCTTCCTCATCATCACAAACCCATGACTGTGGGATACATTCACCATCAGTCTGACACTGAAACTGATTTCCCTCACAGGTAGGTTGTGCTAGTGTAAGGAATGAAAAAATTGTCATTTCACAGGCATCTGGGAAAGCACTTTCAATGAAAACAATAAATAAGGGAAAAGAAGACTTAAGATTCAAGCATTGATTGACTGTAACTTCCAGTAAACACATGAAACATTTGATAAAACAAAGAAAACAGACAGAGCAGGGAGGAGAAAGTGGGCCAGCAGAAGGATACTCAAAGGCAAAATATAGTTTCGTAAACTCCTGCACGTGAATCTTAAGTTTTGTATCCTCCCCTTGAGACACAGGCTTCTCTAGAGGGCAGGTCACAGCAAAAGCTTAAGGCTATCATTTGCCCTC
The DNA here is from genome assembly GCA_033628505.1 of Tringa tobata. Taxonomy (NCBI): domain Eukaryota; kingdom Metazoa; phylum Chordata; class Aves; order Charadriiformes; family Scolopacidae; genus Tringa; species Tringa tobata. The sequence continues at coordinate 3,702,941 of JAHREE010000444.1, forward strand.
TGGCAGAGGCTCTTTTTTTTCCACTTCTGTAGGGAGCCATGCTAGCTTCCCTAGTCCCACAGGGTTTGTTCAATTGCCCGCTTGCACCTCAAGTGCTCTGTACCTGGAAGGAAGAGGGTCTTTCAAAACAAGCTCATGACTCTTCTCTGTGAATTCATGAGGCAAAAGTGAGGGTCAGGTCAGGACAATCTGAGTGTTGTTGACCCACTTCCACTCTATACTTTTCAAATAGCCAAAAAACAGGGAGCCATTAGAGAGAAAGATCAAAATATACGTTTGAAACTGTGTTACAGCTTACTCCACCCCTAGTTAATATCCCTGGGAAGAATCACTAGCACAACACAGTCCAGGAAACAGGACTCTGGTCTTAAGCATCTTTTTTCTCAGGATCATGTTTTTGCAGTACTGCGAAGTCAACTAGAAACACTTTTTGCTCATGGCATGATATGCAAGTACAAGTACCAATGTAAACAAAGCATGAAAGGAGAAAATTAAATCACTTTGTAGACTTAGAGTTGAGAAGTACAAAATTACGTTAAAGGTAATTAGTGGGACAAAATAGATCACATACAATGCACTTCATGTGTACTGTTTTTTTTCTCCTGTCTTAAGAACCAAAGAATAATCTTGTATATAACTTTAACCTCAGGGGAGTTTTAAACAGTTTAAAACTGTATTCCTAGACACCTATGTGCCCCTCTATCTATAGCACATTAACATATTGGTTTAAAAAGCACAATTAACTGAAAAACAGTGAAAATTTTAATTTTCATCTTCCTAATTTATCACATGTATGAAAGTGAGAACAACTCAACTTCATCCTTATAACTATGATGAATGTATTAAGTGTCGGGGGGGGGAGTTGTTATCTTTCACAAGGTCAACATGAATTTTACCCACTCCTTGTTCAAAGCCCAACCACTTCTTTTTCAGAACTAAGCTAAAATAGCAAGCTATAGTACAACACCATTTTGTTTTGCCAGTTTAAGGCATTCTTCATCCAGAATGCCACTGGTTTTTGGAGCTAACTAAAATGCTAAGCAACAAATCAGACTGGCCTAACCTGTAAGTGGGCTGATAACTGCATCAGCCCACAAGACCTCAAAGAATGCTAGAGCTGAGAAGGTAAAATGCAAGTGAGTTCCTGAAAACAGGCTGTAGGGGGAATTTCTTTATTTTCACAGCTTTTTGACATTCAGCTTGAGAGATTCTTTCTGCCACAGATATTACATCCCATGTGAACGCAATTGTTCTCCCTAACCTAGAACTAACCAAGACTCTACTTAAGGTGCAGTAGGTACAGCTTGTTGTCTAGGGCCTGACAGATACAAAGATCTGGAGGTCAAGTGATGCTGGTGGTAGCTGTATGTACATCCAATATTCAGGATTACTGCAATAACAGAATAAAATACATCTCTACATCTACTTAGAATGTTAGTCATCAAATGAAATGGCATTATTGGACACTCAGATTTTTAAGAGAAGGCTAAGTGTTGTTAGAACTTGATTTTCTGATTACCAAAGCCAATGGGCTCAAGAAATACGACTCTTAAACAGGTTCTGCAGTCATCTCAAGAAAACTAGGAGCTTTCTTCCTCTGCATTGAGCACACTGGGATCTCAGTGTTTTTTATATCACAAAAAAGTTGCTCTGTAGTTGTTTCACTTACGACAACCAACTTCATCTGTATCATCTGAGCAGTCTCTAGCCCCATCACACCTCCAATCTGCAGGAATACAGCGACCATTTCCACAGCGAAACTGCCCCCGCTCACATCCTGTGGTAAAGCAGAGGCATAAGCAGGTTACCACATAAAAAGCACATAAAAACAGACAGTGGAGCACGTTCCTCTTAAATAACTGTAATCTGTCCATCACCTTACAGCATGGAAAGGAGAGAAAATAATACTGCAATAATACAAAAATATAAATAAGTATATATATATAAAAAGATCTCTACACAACCAAAGAAAGAAAAGAACCACCTCTAAATCTTACAGGAAATTTCCCAACTAAATTGCTAGAAAATTTCCATAATTTTAAATTTGTACACTATGCAAACAAACAAAAATAACCCCCCCAAAACCCCCAAACAAACAAAAAAAAGAAAAATAACCCAAACAAGTCTCAGAGGAGCATCTATACAACAGAAACCTATTTAGTAGGAAGGAATGTATCAATTTAAATTCACAAGCCAAGCAGTATAGACTTAAATAAAGGAAGAGCAGAGTTTTCCACATGAGAAATGGAGCTAAAGGTGCAAAATATTAGTCCTCCCCAGAGTCTCTGAGGATTTAAAAGAATAATAATAATAATTCCCTTAGCTGATGTGGAAATCTTGTTTCAGCAGTGACTGCTTGAAAGTACAGAAAGACTTCAGTTTCGTTCTGTTTTTTAATAATGCCACAGTATTTAAAATCTTTCCTCTGAAGTATAGGAAAGCATGTCTTCAGACAACATTTGAATAGCAAATATTTTACAAGAAATTAAGCTTTGAGACTTTTATTGTTGATCAAAAGCTATCCTGCTGTCATTCCCTCCTGCTTGACCTACTAAGGATTAAGACCTGATAAAGAAGGATTCATTCCCAGGTGTAAATGCAGCTGGATCAGGCCTTTATTAGAGTCGACTAATGAAATCTCCAGCCCCATAGAAAAGAGAAAATGCAATGTTTATAGCCTTTCATTGTGACTACAGCCTCATAAAAAGGGAGTGAACAGTTTTATAGGCCCCCAAAACAATGAGCTATAACATAATTAGGTTCAACAGAGCCCTGTTTCATGTTAATCTGTTGTCAGCACCTCAGAGAAGGGAACACTGAAAAAACCTGAGGCAGTAGCAAACTCTGAAGAAAAAAAAAAATCCTGTTTCCCGATTTAATTAATAGCCATATGATAAAACTATATCTTTCAATTATTCTGAGTGATTTGTCCAGAGAAGATAACCTCAGCACACATAAAGCACAACCACCTACTTTTTGAATTCATGATGACTTAAATAACACGCTACCTTAACTTTCATGTAAAACCAGGCATATCAACACTGTCACATAAACACAGTTAAGTGATGTATTCCTAAGGGATATAGGCAAGCTACTTTATGCAAGGAATGTTCAAATCTGATTGTCTGGTAGTGACATCCTGATTTATAATGTATCCTGCAAATGGTCAAAAATTTCCCTTGGATAAATGGTGGTACGGAGTGGTACAGGAGTATGTTCACCCAAATACCTTCTATAGACTAATGCATGATGGTGGTTGGTGGTGCAGGTCTGGGGTTGGTGGTGCAGGTCTCTTATCAACTACCTTTAAAACACAACAACCTCCCTTGCAAAAATGCCCTGAAGGAATGTACAAGTTCACTCTGGAATCCCAGGCCCTCTCACTGAATTTTGCCCTACAAAGCAACATTTCCATATGAGATTAGCAGTTAAAGCTCTAATAAACACAACACATAAACCACCATTTATTAATTGGAATTACTACGCAAAGCAAATAGGAAAACTACTTGTATATTTAGTGTATTATTGCTATTCTATTCTATTGTACTAGAATATTCATAGCCACTTACTTAAAAAGAAGTTACAATACAGAATTAAATTTGCATCCACATGATTACACGTTTTAATGAAACAGATGCTCATAGACAAGCAATATGAGCAATTTTTATATTATTTCTAAATAATAACTAGCCCAAAACACTTCAAGCACTATATACAACACTGCCAATTTATTTTGCCTATCTTGTATTAAGTTACTACAGTTAAGCATACCCTTATAGTGATATAAATGAGGAGATAACACTGATAAACTTTTTAGAAAGCATTATAAACACAGCAGCCTTTGTAGAGCATGAAAAATGGTAACTGGATGTGAAGAGAAGACCTGCAAATCACGCAGTTCTGCACTCTGTAATACTTTGCAGAATTATAGTGAAAGTTTCTCACACTACATACAGTAAGCACTATGTCAATGTCCATTTATACAATTCTTCAGCAGACCTGTTACAATTCATTTAATTATGTCATTGGGTTTCTCAAATGTTATCTTCTATGCTTACTCATAACTGAAGGCAAAGAGCTCTGAAACACAGACTGAAACTCAAAAGACTGATACTTCATTTATCACTGGTTTATATTATCTTTAGAACAAAGAAAATTACATAGCAGATAATGATATTAATTCATTTAAAAGACAGTCTTTGAAAATAAGTAATATGGAAGAAGGAAAAATGAACTGCAATATCAAGGGCACTGCTTACCAAGGTTTTAAAAAGCTTGTGTTTCAACTGTAAACAAAAATAATTCTAACTTTGGTGAAGGAGACAGTAATTGTGGGAAAAATGCGTGATTGCAAAACTTCTGCTATGAATGCGCAGGAGAAATATCCAAAAGGAAAGAAAAATAACCATGTCAGCAATAACCAGATTTGTTACTACAGACAACTACAGAGACCATTTTCTCAAAACTTAACTGTACATATTCTGCTAAAAACAAGTACTGGAAACTTAATGAGATTTGAAGAATTGTGATTTAGTTGCTATGAATTTAGTTATATATTTTAAACAGTATTAATTTAAGTAAAAATGTTACAGGCATTACTCACACCGACTAGCAGCTTCCACAGAGGAAGCCTATGGAGTCCAAAAGGACTACAGCCATTGGCATAAGCTATGCAGTGTGAGCCTGCAGCACCTGGGCTTCAGCAAGAGCAGGGGCTGTCAGTAGACAGGGGGTATCTGCTTGTTTATCGTCATTATTTGAAGCCTCAGTTCACTAATGGATTAGTCATCAGTAATTTTACCAAAGGTTTTGCTTTCAGTAAGAGATTTTTTTTTTAAATGGCAAGGCAGCTCATGAATCAGTCAGACACTGCCAAAAATTAATACTAATGAGCTCATTTCCATAGAAATTCTGATTTTCTCTGACAGATGTTGAGAAAACCAGACAGCTCTTTCAAGGAAACAGAATCCTGCTAGCAGGATTCCTGGAGCAAATAACCACCAAGTTTAAAAGCCAGCAGTAGAACTATGTCTTCACTGTCATGCTTAAAATTTGCTAATAAAAAAGAACCTAGGTGACTTCTGAAAGTTCAAAATTCAGAAGTGACTGAATTTTTGGTGTTGCTCTACTTTTAACTATAATTCAGTTTTAGTCTTCTGACTATGATTAAAGCACTACTAAAATACGGACTAAGAAATGCATGGCAGACCTTATAAATCACACCAGAATATATGTAAAGAAGAATCTCTAGGCATTAACAAAAAATAATTTTGAAATATAAGATCTGTTTCAACTGCTCAGTACCCAGGAAAACACCAAGGAAAAAACAAATACATCATATCATCTTTAATACAAGCCAGTCTAATACTGAAAAAAGCCAACCAAAGATCAGAGGCATTGCTGGAAAAATATAGCCCAAAGCACTATTTATAAACTTCTTGCTATATTTACTATCTTTGCGCTTTATGCTAACTTTGTCACTAGACTTTCTGTGGGATGCTCTTATAAAAGACTCCTAAGTGGGTGTTTCAGATCCACAATTTGCTCAGGTAAAAACAAGAAGGTGAATATTACTGGCTCTGAGTAAGCTACTTGCACAAAGATTATGCCAGGTAGTTATTTTCCGCTGGAATAAAGCAACATAATAGTCATTTTGCCTATGTAAAGTACAATAAAGACTGAACAAATCACTGACCAAACAAAATACCTTTTTTTTCTTTTAATTTATTAAAAATAGATGTATCTCTTCCCAAAACAAATAATGCAGTACAAGCACTATTCAATACAATTACCTTACATTCTGCAAGACAAGTTTTGCCCAAAAAGTGCTGCCTACACAGGAATGAAGTATTGCCAAAGACAAACCCCACTGCCAGGATGGTAGTCAACCTTCACATCACTAATGAATGCTACTCAATGTCACATTAAGTCATAGGGAACTCCAGCAGAAGAGAGAGAGTTTAATAGCTTCAGGCATTTCACAGCACAACGGTTTAACCCATGGGACTACAGTCTTTCAACCTCCTCGCTGCTTCTTTCCCCCCAATATGTTTGTGCAGAAATATTTAGATTGAGAATTAAAGCTTAAATGCAATCCTCTTGTATTAAAACCAGAATGCTATGTTCCGTTTATAATGGAAACCAATACTGCCATACTCTCTGCCACTCTTTGCATTACTTTAGACTCCTTTCAGTTTCTCTCCAAACAGTTCTAGTCTTTTCTAGTTCTTTTCATACATTTTCTACCTGCCCGTTCAACCTTGAAGTCCCTCATACTTTTAACTTTGATTACAAATATTTTGAATTACATTTGTCATCCACAGATTAAGGTCACCGTGACTGTCTATTCTGACTGTACAGAATAGGCCAAACCCCCTCATTTGTTCTTTTGTCCTTGCGTTGCTGCTAGCACCTCATTAACAATTAAGCTTGAATGAAAGATTTAAAGTAACGGAGAATGAATTAAGTCTAGGGTAGATTGTACCTCTCTCAAACTGTCCACTCAAAAATTAAACTTACACTGCTCCAATTGCTTTACACTCCAAGCATTGCCTCTCTCAACAGATTTTTTGCATTTGAAAGAGTAACATTCTTCAAGGCAATATTTTTTCAACTGAACAGTTCCACCTCTAATACACCTGCAGTTTTTCAAAAATAAGTGCAAATGAACTGTACATTACAAGTCTCTTCCACATAAATTTTACAAAAAGAAAAATAAGTTACAAGCGCTCTTTTCTCCCCTTCTGCTTTCCAACAAAGGGTACTCTTTGTTCCCATTCGCCCCCCAAACACAACAGCCCACTCCAGTGGCCTTGCAGGTAGAAGAATCCTGGAGAATCACCTTCCATATGCTTTGATGTCAGATTTTTGCCTAGCTTAATTACATGTCAAACAGCCTGAGGTTTTGGAATGCTCAGGGAGGGGAAGGTGAACCTCTGAAAATTCCATCTCTGATCCCCCACACTAATGAAGAGAGAAGTAAAATCCATAGTTCAGGAAAAACCTGTGCTTATTATTGTAAAGTGCCCTGTGATATTGAAAAGTAGTATTCCACTAGCAATTTTAATATGCAAACTAAAAAGATTATTTAAAAGAAAAAGAAAAATAGAGTTTGATAAAATTATGCTCAATTTCATACACCTTGAGACAACATTTAACTTTCAGTCTTTCTACACTCTGCCAACTCCATTATATTTAATACAAACTATTGAGATTATAAAAGTACAGACTACACAAGCATTTACAGGTATTACAGAAATCAGTACAAGATTTATCTTCAGTCTTCAAGACCTTGCAACACAGGATATCTTTTGTACCTACATATCTCTAAACTATAATAGAGAAATAATTTTAACTGTCAATATCAATAAAGAGACAGTGCAAATGTGAATCTGCCCCCACTTGACACGACTGCAAGATCTCGGTATACAGATCGATAGGTGGACAGGAGAGTAGTCAAGGGACAAGCCAAAGAGAGGCACTGCCAGAGAGACAAGAGTTACACTGCTAATAGGAAAGTATAGGATTTCTATTGCTGAATTATCATCCAATTATATATTATAATGAGATTATTATTAGTAAAATAGCATCTATCAGTAGTTGATCAAGGACTCTGTGCCTTGCACTGTACAAACAGTTGACAAAAAGCAGAGTCATACCCTAGACAGTTTGCAGCATAAAGATGACAGGCACTTGCCCCAGTATCAATAAACAAAGGCCAAATGGTGCTGTTCTTCCTTTCACCATCACATACTTATGTTCTACTATTTCTCCAGCAGCACTGTAGTAGCACAATACATGAGAGCCATGCTCATTTTTGCTGGTATATTTATTGGACAGCACAAGAAACAAGGCACATACACCTCAATTCTTCCTATAGAGGGGCCTCCAACCTTCTACAAATTGGTGTTGGAAGAATTCCAACCCATTCCACCTTTAACTCTGGTGTGTTTAACAGTGATCAATGCACTACTCTTCACAGAAATTGTCTAGTGTGTTTTTGAGTCCATTTATTCTTCTGAATGCCAACAGCATCATGTGATGCATGTGCAGAAGTACCTGTTTATCTAATCTGATTGTTTCATTATGCACTCCTTAGCCCCCAAGCAAAGATGCAAAGAAACCTTTCTGGTACGCAAATCATACAGAGTATTTCAGATTATTGGGGGGAGGGGGGGTAGTCAGGGTTGGAATTTGGAAATGATAAAGGGCTGAACTTGAAGCAACAGATCTCGCCCTCCACTGACACTAGCTGGACTAAGAGATTTGGCTACCAAGTCCCAGTTGCACTACATTCTCAAAAATTAGCAGAAGCCCCTTGATTACAGTAATGAAATGGCTTTTGCTCCACCGAAGTGCAGCAAATGACAGTTTGAGCCCTTCTCTGTAAAAATCCACTCACATGTAGAACTTTATATATTCCTGGATTGTAAATAAAACTGATATCCAGAGGGTGAGAGGAATGAAAACAGGAGAGAAACTAAAGATTCATCTCTGCTTATTTATTTCATTCTGTAAGCCTACCTATTTCCATCTCAAATGAACAAGGTAGATATTCCATATTCACAGGAGAGGAAATTTTAATAAAAAGCACCTTAAAATTCAAGAACAAGTGACATTTTTGTGTTTCAGTATTGATGTAGAAATACCATGTTTCACTGCAGCAACAGCAGATTTTTATCATTTGCCTTTCAAAGCCAAATACCAAGTAGTAAAAACCCAAGCAAACAGGGAAGGAAAAAAAAAGTCTGGAGACAGCAAAATCTACATTATATTCTGTGCTTTGTCTGCATGCTCTTGCACACATAGACACTTGTCAACTAAAACCATTGTTAAAACTAAAGCATTAAATCTCATTTTAATAATGCTCACGTGCAATATCTTTTTTAAAAAAATACTTTAAATTAGTGTATTCTGTGTATTCAATGTTAAACTATTTGTTTTCAGGTAATACAGTTATAAAGGCACTATAGATTCATTTCTGCTAATGCCTCAACATAAATCCAAGAATTAAAGAAATTCAGGATTTTAATTTACTGAAACTAAGCAGGAAAGCTTTCCTGCAAAGGAAAAAAGGTTCAAGTCTCCTGCAGACATCAAGTTCAAAGGAATGACACTGTAAATGCCTCCTAGCAACGTTAAAGATATTCATAATCCTCATCCTCTCTACCTTACTTTGGCTTTATTAATTGAAAAAGTAAAGAATGCAAATAGCCTGATAAAAATAGAAATGGTTTATAAGTTCATTTTTAACAAATCTATTCAATTTTAATTTTTTCTCCAAGTATAAGCCTGAACTAATAATAAAGAAAACAAGCTCCTAATTTTCTGATAAATCACATATGGACCTCTTAGAAAAAAACCTCTCAGCTTTAAATTATTTTTTTTTCTTAAAGCTCTGGTATTCAGAACAAAATAACTATTGTTTCTACGTTACCACTTTAAAACCAGTCATTCTAGAAAAAGTGGGGGAAAAAAAAGAAAAATATATACAATATTTTAAAACTATTCACTCTGATACTAAATGTAAAAAAAAAAACGTTCTTAAATTTAAAATCATGGCCGTTTATTTATCATGCAGGCTCACAAACAGCACATATCCATAATAAGTATCTTTACCATCATACAGTATTATAAGCAAATTAATCAAAATGAAGTCCCTTTATAATCTTGCTTCAACTCACACTTCTTAAAAAGCAACAAATAAACTCTTACTAACTTCTTAGTCCTATAACAAGGCAGGAATAAGAAATAATCCTTTTAAGCAAGGGCTGATTCTAATAGACAGGAGATGATACTCCTTTCTACTGATAAAGTAAATATTCCTTATGTTGAACAGACCAGGTTCCTTCTTCCATTTAAGTCACTGTCAAATTTACTACTGTGATAACTGAGAATCAGCCACTAATTTTTGTTGGACACTTTCTTTAACCGCAACTGTATATAATGTGTTTTCCAAGGTGAGACTAGTAACAACTATTCATACTCCTTTCTTAGAGAATTTACTGAAGTTGTTATCTGTATGGCCAAATTCAACAAAACCAGTATTTGCAGTACTGAAAGATTAGCCTTCACAATATAAAAACATATTTCAGACACATTACATGTAAAGAGCACATTCTGCACTAAATTGGATAACCTAAACCAGTTTTCTTGACATTAAGTGTCTCAATCCACATAAATCAATTGTGATTGTGTTAGCTGGGTAAGCCAAGCAAGCACTGTGGATCTCTAGGAAGTATACAGGTCAGATCTCTCATAAATCCCAGAAGCTTCTGTTTTGTGAATGGCACATTAAATATGCAAAAATGTGTTCTAGTTGACCAAATGACATAAAGAGGAAGAAGAACAAGTAAACACAGTAGAAATAAAGACACCCCAAGTTACTCACAGAAGGAAGCATCCCAAGCATTTTCATAAGAATGAACCTTGCTAATGGCTCAAGGCTGCTGTAGAATAACAATTGGGTACCAGAGTGAGGGAGGAATATGACCAAACAAGGAATATCTTCAAGACTATAAAGTATTTACAACTACACAGTGTGTGAAAAATGAAAAAAAGGGTGCTTAAACAATTTACATCATGTACAGTATACATACCACTGAGAAAGTCCAATAGATGCAGTAGCAGATGATAAAACAAACTTCTCAGGAAGCTATTCTAATTGTGAGAACTGCACTATTTTTTAAATAACTTTTCCAACCAATGGGCTGTTTGTTCTCAAAATTAGACCCCATGCTGAGATGGAGAGCTGCATTCAATTCAGTCACGCTCTCCTGAAAGCTGATGAGTCATTGTAGCACTAGGAAAGAGCCTTCCAATCCCGTTTGTGACAGTGAAATTGTGTCATTTTTTATATTTCTTTTATATATTATTGCTAGATTGAAAATTGCTATGCACTACATAACACTTTCCAAATCATAAACTTACTGGAATATTATATCACAAGTTATTAAGTGAAAAGCGAAACTTGTAATGCCAAAAATAAACCACTTTCACTTACAGGTAAACATGACAAGCACATAAAGTGAAAGCTATTTCTGTCTCTTCCCACCAGAGAACCCATATCTATAACAAAATTCTTCACTACTTGAGTAGCACCATTGTAACTAGTGGGACTCTAGATAGAAAAGACAATTTAAGCTGTGTCCCAAAGCTTCACAGGGTACTAGTCATCCTTTTACACTCCAAAAACAGTGACTGTTACTTGTTGGAAACTGAACATGTAAGAACATTTTAAGAGCATAAAAACTGAAGCGTCAGTGCCGAATAGACAGATCATGTGCTACAAGCACCTAGTGTGCCTAAACAGACATTCTAATGCTACTTACTACTGCCTGTAACATTAAGAACTACATATATCTCTTCGGATGCGCTGACACTCATCACCTTTCTCCCTTATTCAGTAGTGACTCAGTTTCAGCTAATTAGCAGCTAATAGCTATGGCTGTGTCACTCCTTATCAAGCTTCTTGAAAAGGAAATTCCATGTCCTAGGCAGGCACCCTAACTGAAACAGGAGTATTGTCCAATGTGCTCACACAAAATGCAACTTTATCTTAATAGACCTGAAAATGAATAAGAATTAAAATAATCCTTTGGCTAATTCATTTCTAAATGTGGTATATTTCCTTCATAGTTTTCAGTTTAAAAAATAATTTTCAAAAAATCCTTTCGCCCAAATATTAATGAGTTTGTAAAATTAAAAAGACAAAGTCCTTTAATTCATCAGAAGAGGACAGTTACAAGTAATACCATCTCCCAGTGAAATATTACCATTCCTGTCAGCGCCAGTGGAAGCATTTTACTTAGATCCCCTCCCCCCCAACTCTACAACCATCAGATATATTCACCCATTTTGATTTTTTAAGGATGCTTGATTCTGCTGCTGCTTTCCTTCATTAGTGGCTGCTAGGCATAATATTTCAAGTAATTTTTAAAATGACATTAGCTAGCTGCTCTAAGCAGCATCCCAGGCACAGAGGTAAATAAAAGGGAAGAATTCTCCTGCTCTAGCTTGTGTAGCTGGATAAACCCTACTCTTGCTGCATCCTTGGAAACACAAGAGCATACAAGCACTATATACCATGTACTTACATCCAGAAGCAAGTGCACAAAACCACAGGAAAGGCACACGTTGTCTCCCAAGTTTCAGAGTGGTAGCCCACTACATATAAATAACATTGCTCACAGAACTGCAGCTATTTGCCTACAGACTTGCAACCTTTAAATCGTAATCCCTTCCTCATAGCAATATTTTCCATCAGTTTTTCAAAAAGCCTCCTAGGAAGAAGATTGCAAGCACACCTAGTCTATCACTGGCCACAGTCTCCATACAGAATGTTTAAGTACCAAGATTTTCCCTTAATGGGGTGATAATTTGGGTCTCTCTCTCTCTCTACTAACTTATTAAATCTCTTGGGATTTAAGTCTCTGAGAATTCTTGACCCCTATTAGAAAAAATTAAATAGCCAACAAGTTAAAAAGTATTGCACATGTTAAAAAAAAAACAAACCAATCCATTACTAACGCGTCTTTTCTTTAGGGAATAAAAAGCAGGAAGGAATGGTTTCTGTTACCTAATAGGTGATAAAGGGTGATAAAGTCTTAGTATGGATAAAGTACTTCATCAAGGTTGGAGCTTTTACCTCATTCTTAATTAATTTGAATTTAACTATTTGCCTTTTAGGTTCTTTTATCCTCAAGCAAATCCAAGGGATGCCCAAATTTCTAAAGAATTTTAAGTTCAGCTTTAAAGTTTCATTATTTTTTGTATTTTCACTGTAAGGTAGCCAATATAATGCATCCTATGCCAGGTTTAATAAAGTTAAAACCGGCAAAACTAATAAAAGCTTGTAATAACAGCATTTTTGCATTTCCACTGTTAAATCACTGGTTTTTTTCAACTCCTCCAGATAGAACACAAATTCCTCGACAGGGTATCACTTCTGCAAGTGCCAAAGGAGCCCAATGGCCACTGCTGCCCCCTGTACCCAGGCAGAGGTGCCGGTGCAGCAGCCGGGCAGCCTGAGCAAAAGGACAGGCCAGAACTCGGCTCCGTCTGAGGCTCCGTTCAGATTTCCTGTTGGTTCAGCCAACAGAAATTTGTCAAGGCTCAGATTAACAACTGAAGTAGACGCAGTTTAATTACTCCATTAAGTACCTTTCATGTACTGCCAAGGTAACAAAAGGAATTTCAGTACTTAGATGCATTTACAGAATACCAGGAACAAAAATTCATTTTCAGTGAAGCTTTAAAGTGCATTCTGTTGCTCACCACAGTAAAAACTGCAAAGCTCATAAACACAGCTCGTATATTCATAGGGAAGCCATCACAAACTTTGCCACTCATTTCAGACACAAACTATAGGTCATTTGTTTCACATTAAATGGTTTAAAAACCTATTAGACCTCACAGTAGTAAAAGTTATTTTTATTAACGCAGCTAGAAGGCCAACAGAAGCTGCAGCAGCATTCCACGTGCTTGGTTATCGTCCAACTCGTTTATTCCATTGCAGGTTGAGAACAGCCCTAAAATCCTGCTCAAAAGTGAACACGTGAGCAGTCCCATTCAAGCCAAGCCATCTGTTTACACTAGACAACTTCACAAAAGGGTTTCCCGCAGTGCTAACACTGGTTCACTATAGCCCTGATGAGACCGCTCTTGTAAGTGGCCTCTTAGCCAGGCATTTCCCATATAGCCTCAGCAGTAGCGTTAAGCAGCGGTTCCGTGGCCAGCTGAGCCAACCCACGGACTCACTGCGGGAAAAGAGGGTCTTTCTCTGCCTCTTTCCGACTCCTCTCCTTCTCCCACTTGATGCCAAGCTTCGCTTTCTTTTCCAAACCTCAGTAACTGCCAGACCTTTCTGCATTTTGCTCTACATCATGAAGCCACCAGGAAACCAACTAATTCCCTAGGCCTGGTTTAGCTTTCCCCCAGGTTTGTAAGTGGAAGCAGCTGACAGAGAGGTGCGATGAGGAGCAGTGCTAGCATAAAGCAAGCAGCAATAAGCCAAGGCTGGCAGCAACACGGGAATGGGACGTTGGAGAAGAGAGGGAAGGAGAGTGGGGGCTCCTGCTCTCAGCAACAACGAACTCTTTAATTGGCTCATCACGTCTCATGAAACTGTACCCTTGTATGACAAGGGCTTGATCAGATCTAAATGGTGTTGAGTGATGTGAACCTTTACATAGTAAACCTCCTTCTTCTGGGCAAATCTGGGGAGGATTATTGATATATGTACGTACTCCAGTTCTGCAAGTCCTATACTTCCTCAAACGAAACTTGCTGTGGTATTTATCTGAGTTGATAATATGCAGAATGATTTCTGAAGATAAAAACCATTATCTAGATTCTAAATATATCAGTGAATGTATCAGTTCCTGGGATATCTTGTGGGATATGCCTTTTTTTTTTTAAGAGATGCCACAAAACATAACTAAAACCCCCATCCTTCTTGCTCCACAAAAGCATGAGCCTGCAATCCCCATCAAAGGGAGTTCCTGTTGGAATGGACCCCCGTTCTTCGACTCAACTCAGCAGGGTGTAGTATCATGACCTGCTTGTGCAAGAAAATAATTGGGCAGACACACTGCTGCTGTAAACAGTGTCCTTTTGCTGAAGATCTGGCTTCTTGATTGTAAAACAAAGGCAACCTATTCATGTTAAAAGCATAAAATAAAACAGGTCATAAAAGTAGAACAATTTCAGTCAATTCTTATATGTCATTTCATTAATCCAAAACAAAACTTGTAACAGTGATCCTTAGATCTCTAATCCACTTTAAGCATTGCAAAACAAAGAAAACATTAAAAGCCTTGAACTCAACAGTAAAAGCTTATGGAATCTGCTAAAGGCTATCCATTCCATTAAACATTTTTATGCTTACTCATTAAATTTCATTTTCTTTAACTGTTCTAAAAGCGTGCTGTGTTCAGGAAGCAAAAGTAGTTAATAAAATGAACATTATCTTAAGAAAGTGGACTTCAAAATGGATCTCAAACAATAGTAAGCTATTAAAAGAGATGTTTCCTCTTCATTGAATCCTATTTTTAACCTCTGAGATCAGTACAACTTAGGGATAATTTCTTTGAAATTAATGGAGTTGCACTGGGTTGACTCAGAAGAAACCTTTTTACTCCATCTAGAAACAGCTCGAGGTATCTTTAAGAATGAGGTATAATTATCAAATTATATAAAGAAGCACTTTAGTTTTAAATAATTTGAAGAGCAGCTCTGTCCTTTATTTGCCACACTCAGTGTAAGCTAGTAAAAAGAAACTGACAAATTATCTGATTATGATCACTAATTAGCCACAGAAGAATAAAACCATCAACTTCTCTTTAAACAGATGTCAACCTGTAGATCATTAATTAGAAGGGACCTTTAATGTTTTCCAACAATGACAACTTCTAGAAACTGTAATTTCCTTTGAAACATCCAAAGTGCTATATGGTTCCAGCACTTTTTAAGCAAAGCTCTAAAAGAAGAGAAACAATTATAAACTCCTGCTTAAAAGAGTCATAGTACAATGTGATTCAAAGTTATTTATTTGTCTGAAGAGTCTTCACAAGCTCTCAGATCTAAAAATAAATACTGTAGGAAAACTGAATGACATCTGATCCAATATTCCTAAAGACAAAAAAACCTCTACAATGTGCCGGTTTACTGCTCAATTAAAAATAAGAGTATTCAGATTAAAAAAAAAAATCTCAACAGAAGAACCTCCAGGTTTAGTGGTAAGTAATGAGAAGCTAAAAAAAAAACACCATTGAGCTTTTTGTGAATGTGAAAACTGAAGCTCAAAGCTTTTTGGATCTGGCAATAATCTTACAGTGCAAAAAGGCATATGGAGGGGAAAAAGTTCCAAACAGCGTGACTGATTTCATGTCAATCCAGGAAGCCCAAAAGGAAAAGAATTAAAAGGCTTTCAACAAAATTGCCTTCTACCTTTCCCCCAAATGAATCTTTGCTCATTTCCTGCAAAACACACAGAAAGTAAATCTGGATTAAAGTAGGATTTCATTGCTCAAATTTCCAATCAGCTCAATATATGAAAGAAGGTTTTGCTCTGTCTTACAGGAAAACAGAAGCATCACATACATCACACGTTTATCTTAGTTGAAATCTCCTTAGATGCTGTGTCTCTATTCGTCTTGACTCCTGTAGTTTAATTATTTACTGTAATTCTAGCATTTGGCACAGAACCTAAATCTAATCAGGTGTCATCCAATTACTGCTTTCAATTTTTAACTAAAATTCTGGGGTTTGTCCCATTCTTCATTTTTAGCTGATTACTTTGCAAATTCCTGATATGCTTTGCTGAACAGAATACCGAAAAAGAGTAAATTATTAAGAAAATTCAAGAGGTGTACTAAAAGAGGGCTACTGATTGAAAAGAACAACAAAAAAAAAAGTCTGTCAGTGCACAGAAATACCACTCATTAATTAAAATGTGAGAAGATTATAATGTGTTTCACTGAAAGGTACTTTTAAATTGTCAGCCCTCAGGAAATAAACTACTTCAGAGCCAGGTAGATGGACACTCAGGGGAATTTTTGTTCTTGATTTTGTGCAAGTACATCTCCAAGAGAAACCAGGAAAATTATACTAGTGCAGGATTATGAACACGCAGCCATAGGTCATGCACAATACTTACTCAATTGTATGTCAGGATTGCATTGGTATATTCCTTTTCTTTGCTATCCTTTCTCCCTTTTCATTACCCCCAAATCATCAGTCCCCAAGGAAAGTCTCACTCAAGGTCTTCAAACACTAGGTCTTGGCAGGGGCATAATCTTACAGACAGGCTTCTCTGTCATTTAAGCGTGCACAGTATGTATGAATACTGACTCTGGCCTGTTGCCCACAGCAATGTCACTAGACATCATCCTGCAGTCAGATTAAATAGATTTGACTGAAGGCAATGTGTAAAAAACACTGAATTATTAATTTGGAGATTAAACTATTACAATGCTTGATGGAAAAGCATGTTTCTCCACGCCAATCTGGAAAGACTTGCTGTAGCTCGTCTCCATTTGGTCTTATAGAACACATTCATTACTGGTGTCACTTCAGGAAAATGTTCATTGTGATTTCTAAGATATATCACACCATATAGATTCATTCTTAGAACAACCTTCATTCTAGACTAATAGAGATCTTATAATGGTCACAGTTTAGTCACATTGGCCTGGGACGCACTTAAGCTGATTTAGGATGTAAATCAAATTTGATGCACTAACTTTTGTGTTACATCAAAGTTTCAGCACAAGTCACATTTTGGCAAGATGCATATAGAATAGGTAATCAGCTATCATCTAAATCACCTAAAAAAAATATTTTAAATTAAAGTCTTCCGATCTTGAGGTCAACAACAGAAGCCTTTAAAAATGTCAGTAAACTAGGAGTTTTTGAAAAGAGAAGCAAAAAACAAATACAAGAAGTCAACCTAGCTGTGATCTTCTGGCCTCTTAACTCAACAGAGAGTCCAAAAATTCAAAAAATTAGCATATAGGTAGAAAGACCATTAATGGAGATGCTTGCATTTCCTGCTGCATTTCCAAGAATTTGAAAGTTTACATGAATATTGTGATTATCAGCAAGGAAAATACACAGCCTGGCTAAGCAATCATTGATCTCATATAATTCACAACAATGTGAATCTGTCATTTTTGATTCCATACATGAAGCTTTCTAAAGAAATAAAATGATCTTCAGAATTCTCCATCAGAAAGACCAGAGGAGGCAAACTGCAATTTAAACATTTTAAACTAAACAATACACTGAAATCCTGGCCTTAAGCAATTTGGTACCTTGCAATAAATTTCAAAGCCAAAATTTCACTGTAAGTACATGCAAGTCTGAAATAAGATGACACTGGTATTGTTTTGTAACTTGCACTAATTTAACAGAATCGATGACAAAAGTCAATACCAATGTCATTAATTAAATAATTCATATTATTTTAATACTAATACATTTATTTTCTGGAAGATTTACATCGTATCTGTTGAAAGTAGGTCATAAGGACCTAACGGACACCAAAAAGCAACAGAGGAAATTTAAGTGACCTGAAATATGTAGGTTAGAGAAATATTAACTATAGTAGATTTGTGAACAATGTTCTTAATACTTCCTGTCTAGAAAGAAGGATACTCTTTTATAAAGAAAAGCAGGTTTCTATTCATGATTTTTATACAATTTCATATATATGAATAATTTTATAAAGAAACTAAACTAACAGTTCTTCTGGTGCTGAATTATTAAGAACAGAAAAAAATTCAAACACTCTCAGGTACTAAATCTTCATCAAAAAACATACAGCAGGCCTTCCATGTTAGATAAGGTGAGCCCAGTAACAGACACTACGTGGAATATTGCATGAGTCTGTAGATCTGGTATGCTTTGCAGGAACATTAAAGAACTCATTGTTCAAATGCGAAGTTGCCCTAGTGATCTCATTTGCCCTCTGCAAAACTGCTGAGAGTATAACACGCATCCAGTGCCTCCAGTTTATGACTATGAGCGTGAAGTACTTTGAGATTCCTCAAAATAAACATTAACATTAGTCCCGGAACGCTCCTTCTTGACACTACATTCACTTAGGTAGTTTTTTTAGATTCCAGCTGCATTTTTTTTTTCTGATAATTGCTAGCCCACAGGCAACAAGGCTTATAGACTAAAGGTTGCAGAACCAGGCCTTGTACTACTGGCAATTACCAGAGGCAGTATTTTTATTCAATTTATAAGTGCTATGTTTAATTCCAGTAAATCCAGAATTAAATAGATCAAGGAAGAACCATGCTACTATCATTTGAGCAAGTGCTCAGGTGAAACTACTTCTAGAAACATCCAGCTTATACTGGGAATACTCAGGTACTACCAACAGAAACCTTCAAAAACATCATGGAAGCACCTTTGAAAATACCGTATATTATTAGGCAAGGTATAATGATTTTTCACTTTGAGCCTTGGAACTGCTTTCATGATTCTCTCATGGTTTTTTTTCAAATGAGTGTCTGAAATTATCTTAACATTCACGGAGCTGAAAGTTAAGGTATACCAAAGTTAAGGATACCAAACATTTCACAATAATAATCACAGTGTGGCCAAGATTGCTACCCAGAGATTTTACTGGTATCGGTTACCTGTTACTAAAACTTCACTGTTTCATTTGCACAGCTATTCTGCTCTGAAGGGGAGGAGGGCGCGGGACACCATGAAAGTGAAAAACTTCTGTACTAGCCTATGGATGGTAGTTGAAAGCTATCCTCTGCTTATCCTGTCACGTCATTTACCAGGCACGTCCTGAACAGTCAAAAGCGGCTGTAGAACAAAGTAATCAGAAAGAAATTTTGGATCAGCACTGCAGCTTCCATTCTATCCAATGTAAAATAATAGTGCATAGGATTAACTCTGCCCAGTGTGACCTCCTCGGCTAGAGCTTTTGAGGTCTCCTGCTGCACATTAGCTATCTCCTATTTCCCTGCTCGTAAGTGGGAGCCGCTAGCAACAGTTGCTGTATAATTACTTACTTGATTCTGTCTAAGAAGCTTAAACTAAGAGTTGAGCAAAGAAAGCAGATTAACAATTTGAACGCACACGTAATGCACAGACACACACACACACAAGCAGCAGGACCGCCGGGTCAATACAGGGGGCCGAGGAAATGCCCTTCAGCCACTCTTGCTCCAACACGACAGGCTTCTTTTTCACCGCAGGGGGACTAAACCCCGCGAAGAGGGGGAGCCGGGAAGAGACGGGCTGCAGTGAGAGGCTGGGGAGAGGACCGGAGCCGGGGCTGCTCCATCCCCCGGCAGGCAGATTAGCGGCGGAGGAGCGGCACCCAGCCCGCTCGGCCCGTCACATGCTCCCGGGGGTCGCCTAGCAACAGCAAAGCCCAGGGAAAAAGTTCTCCCTCTCTCAACTTCAAATCTGCGTCTGAGACCGACTGAGGGGAGCTTATTGTGCTCCAGACTAAGCATCTGTTTCTTTCTTATGGCCTTCTGTAAGTGACTGCATATAGCACACGTAGGCGAGCCCGTCCTCGCACACCGCCCCCCCACCCCCCCGCACAACCCGGCTGCGGGCAGTGCCGCGGCCCCTGCGAAAACAAGGCCAGGTACAAACGGAGCGGTCACCAAACCTGCCCCTGGAATGCAGGTGAACTCTGCTCCGCAAAACCACCCGCGCCTCAGCAGCAAGAATGGCACAAAGATCACAAGATAAAAAAAACACAAAAACTCTGGGGTGACTCTTTTTTTAACCTTCTCCCCAGCCAGTAAGCAGTGCTGGCTCCAGTTTTCTCTAGAAAACTGGAAGTTTAGACCGTGGGGTTGCAGAGTCTAAGCTGTCCCTCGAAATTTAGCAACATTTGTGGGTCGCTGTCTTGTACACCCAGAAAAAAAGTTTGTACAAGACAGAAAAACAATCAGTAAAAACATCCTGGGATAATTTAAAACCAAGATGAAGGGAAACTAAAGAGCCGGTGGTGTTTGTAGTGTTTTTTAAGACGCTAGTTCCTTTTCCACAACTAAATCGACTCCATCAAATGACTCCTGGAGAGAGCCAACCGTCTCCCCCAGCTATTAGAAAGACCTCCTTGAGTCGGCTCCCGTTAACCCTCTACTTTCAGACACTTTGGTCTTTTTCTCATAGAAGTGCCCAGGACAGGGATGTGCTCCTTGCGGTGCAAGCCCCGGTCCGGAGAGGCTGGAGCATAGCGCTTACCTTGGCAACTGCCCTGCATTATGCATGCAGTGAATAATATGAGCAGTTTGCAAGCAGTTGCTGCTCTTCCATCCATCCGATGGTGAGGTCCCATCTGGGCTGGGATGCTCCAGCTCCCCCAGAAGCTGGCTCCTCCGCTCCGGGGTGCTGATCTGCACAGCAGCAGCACAAGGAGCCTGGTGTCTTTTTCTTATCCCGCTAGTTGCAGAAGAAAGGCGTGTTCGCCTGTTGAGACATCGCGTTTTCTATAAACTCCCACCCTCCAGACATTGCATAAAGCTCTTTATACCCGGCGGCCCCGGAACTAGCATGAGGGAATCAGGCACGGCTCCAGGCCCTGCAGCCACAGGCTGCCTCTGCCCCTCCTTCCACGCTCTGCCGGAGAGGCAAGATGCTTCCAAGCCCCTGCACTTTGCAGACTTTATATCCGAGTCCATTGGTGCTACACTGCGTCTCTTGAGTAGAGCAGGGGAATCTCAGATGCAAGCGAAATATATCCCAGCTTTTAGTGTCCCAAAGGCATGCTCCAAACAAGACAAGCATTTTTGACAAGTTTGAAAAACATCACAAGACCTAACTTACCAATGCAAGGGGTAAAGCTTAGGACTTTTTATTTTTATTATTCCTCACATAAATATTGTGAGAGGAAAACTGTAGGGTTGAAATTTACTTCTCTACTTTCTTAGCAGATAAAATCAGTTTGGTAAAGTGCTGTGGCTGTGAATGCTTAAGATATCAGCTGGAGACACCTTAATCAGGTTCTAACTCTCCAACAGTGTGTGCGGCACACGAGAAACATCTGCCTGTGTTTTACTGCTGCCATTTCAGGAACCATATACCTGCTAACAAGGGTAGAAGAGTGTACAATACCATGGGAGAAAGATAAAGATTCCCTAATACTTCAGGCCGGAATGTAGTCTTGGGAAAAGGGCAAACGTTTTGGACGCTTTGCTTGCAGGATCAGAAGCATCATACATAAACTGCATGAAATTAAATCATTATTTTGTTTTATATTAGTCAGAAATAGTCTTGCACATAGAAAAATTTAGTTACACTGTTCCTGTCTTGTGTACGCACATACACATAAACAATGACTACTGTGCATACATCCCACAGGAGAAAGATGGGTCCATTTGTCTTACAAGAGACTTTGTCAGATTAAATTTAGTGACACCATCTTTATAAATCCCATATATTGTTTTCATTAACTTCACATCATGTTCATTATACTGCAATGGGTGTTTGCTGATACTGCAACAGAACTTAAGTGATATTTCAAAGCATGAACTCTTCATCTTTTTGCCATGGATTGCAATTTCCATTAAGGGGTAGAGGTGCCTGCATTACTCTTGCAAAAGTTGCAGAAGAACATATTGTTACTTATTAGCAGATTGTGATTTTTCTCTGGATCCTGTAGGACACTAATCCCCCTAAACCTTTCTGTAAAGGTTTTCTATCTATCAAGATAGAAAAGGACGGAGGGGGGAGAAGGGGGAGAAGATGTGGAGCGTAGGCTTTTGCAAGGTTGTGATTTATGCAGGTTCAGGGCTGTTTGGTGTAGTGGTACGACACAGCACCGGGGTCAAGCCACAAGAAACACTGGGGGCAGATCAGAATATTCAATTAGCTTCCTGGCACCTCTGAATCACAAAGAGAGGATAAGATCTCTCCATCACAAGATCCAGAGCTGCCGGGGGAGGGGGTGGACCTGCCCTCCTCAAATCTCTCTCCTCCCTCCCACCCTCTCTCCTTTCACTGTAGGAGAACAGTGCTTGAAACATTCCTTTCTGCACGGAAGGACTTTTCCTATTGTTGTTTTCTTTGTGTTTCAGTGTTGCCAACTTACTGGAATTCTTGTCGTGGTTTCACAGCAAGGCTCAGGCTGACCAAACGGAACCAGCTGCGTTTGTGTATGGGGCCGCCGCTGCTTTAATCCCCCAACAACGCCGATGGGGAGGGAAGGAAGGGATCCTCAGAGGGGAGCAAGCAGATCCGCTCTGTACAGATGGGTGCCTGAAAAGCCAACACACACAGATTGACCGTACTTAATTAGAAGGGGAATTGTTTAAAGCAGTTCACACCCCAGCAACAGGCAGACAGGGCAAACAGTGCTCGGGAGCTGCAACTCCAGATTGGGAGCTACGTGCACTCTTCTGTCACTTTCTGTTTGAGGCGACCTGGATACAAGCTTTGAGAGGCACCTACCTACATTTCACTCCCACACAGCTGGCAGCAGAAGGTGTGCTCCTGCCCCATTCACCAGTACCATCTCTACACAGCTATACTTCCTGCAGGGTGGTGGGCAAGTGGGATTCTCAAACAGGAATGGTGGTGATGCTGTTGATAGTGAGGGGAAGTCCTCCACTTCAACAGTGGGTCAAGGCCTCCCCCCCCCTCTTTGCACTCAGAAGACAAAGTTTGCATTCAGGAGACAAATTAACAGATCAGCCCAGGTGCCTCACTGCTGAAAAATTATAGTCAGTCACTAAGGAGCCAGCAGGACAATGCTATTCTCCATTTACTTCATCTAAAATTTTCCCCTCTTACTTTACTGTGGCATTTCATCATCCAACCCAAGGGACCCTGTCCTGCTGGACACCATCAAATGGGGCTTCAGTGAGACTAGAGCTGCAAGATCAGATTCAAAACACCTCAAGGCTTTTGCACAACTACATCCAGAATCATCTGTGCTGGTGTAACACACCTCTACCTCTCAGTTTCCTGATGACTAAAATGTCAGATGATTGTTGCCTGACTGAACTAGAGATAGGGACTTTTAGTTTATTATTTCATGCTTAAGAAGATGCGGACTACATCTGTTAGAAGGCAGAGGGAGAAAACATAGGCAATGCAGTTGTTCACTGAACTCTGCTTTTAATTCAAAATACAGTTTGGGATGTGTTAGCATGCCTGGTTTTTGCTGTAAGCAAGCAATCAGAAAAGCTGTTAAAAGTGTAATTTCAAACAAGCAGCCACATTGCTTACACATTAAAGATGCATGCTAAGCACAGAAGTTAAAAATTAAAAGGCTTGATTTTTGACCAGGGTTCAGTTCTAATTTAGTGTTCAAACTTATCCGATTCTTAACAAACAGAGAGAAACACCACGGTTGATGTATGACTAGAGAAAGATACAAAGCTGACAGCTTAAAAAAGAAGAAAAATACATTGCCTACAAGAAACAGTGGGTCAGATCTGCACCTGTAAATTTTTCTCTTCTGAACTTCTCAGGGCTAGGACAGTTTATAGAGGCTGAGGATGTGCCCAGTGCATTATCCAATAAAGCTGTAATTGCCACTGGCATTCAGTAATCTTGTGGTAAATCTGTCCTTGGATAAACCCAGTTTTTTTCCACATAGAAAACATTTATGCTACAAGCTGTGTTCCTAATTTCACATTTAAGTTTTATCATTAAATCCTACGCCTTTATCATGACAAGTTTTTTTGTAATTTTCACTTAATCATCCTAAAGCAAGGGTACCTGTAGCCATGCTCATTTTTTGAGAGAATGCTGGTAATGACAAGACACACAAATCTGAATTAAAGACTCTGTCTCTCTGTCTGGGTAATAAGTACCCAACAGCAGCAGTTAATCCTTCAGGTTTCATCCATCTTTACTGTTCTACAATTTAAAGTATCCTATTTCTGTAAATAGGATACTGCCATGTCATATGTTAAACTACCTGGACCTCTGTTTTACAGCAAGCAGCAATATTTGTGTGGGGGTGTTAGAAGTTTCTTTTCTTAACAGGCTATTAATGGCAGGAGGCCCAACTCAGTTCCCATAAAAGCCATCAGGCTTCAGGGAGAGCAGACTTAGTTGTTTTCACGAGGGTCCACAGTAGCAATGTGTATTTAGACTTCACCATTTAATCTTTCCAAGTACATGAAGTGTGAGCAGAAGTTTCCATAAATAGGAAGGCCATGTTTTATGGAACTGAGATGCATCTTGTGCAGAGAACCAGTATTGATTTCAACTCTACAACATATGGAAGAGAAAAAGCAGAAAACAACCCTGAGCTAAGGAAGTTTCTGATATAAGCCGTATGACATTTCACAGCATTTAAAACAATGGCACTTATTTGACAGGGAGGCCTCTTTTCCAAGGATTTAAAGAACAAAAACTGCATAATCTCTAAGAAAAAGAGGGCCTTAGCTGATATGGTTCCCAAACACCTAATGCACATTAATAATTACAGCACAGAGTTCTAGAAGACTGGATCAAAGGTGGATCCCCAGCCCACATGAATGTGAGAAACATTAAACTGAGGATATGTGAATTGGGCCAGAACAGAAACCACAGAGTCAGGATTGCACAATGCAGCTGGCACTGTGGCAAGTTTCCTCAAGGTCTCCTGGTTAGTGACACATTGCAACTTCTCTCTTTCAACCTGGAATTATTATCACTGTGTCCTGGAACAAGAAGCAGCGCACGGCAACCATGTGCTTTTTCAGAACCTGCCACTGAAACAAGCGAGAGTAGCAGAGAGACAGTTACTAAATGAGCTTCCAAACACCCCCTGTTTATTTCACCTGCAGAACTGGGCCTGTGATGGAGTTTAACAGTAACGATATAGAGATGAAAGAGTTTATTTACCTGGAAGGCAGAAGGAAGGGAAGAAAGACTGAACAGCTTCCAGTTGTCCCATCCACCCTTTGGTCAGCACTGTCTGGTCTAGCCTGCAAATCCCAGTGTCCTATCCTGGAGACAGTCACAAGTAAGGGCAAGTATGCTTTACACCAGCTGTATCTTTAGATTCTTGGTACTTGCCTTACTGCAAGCAGACTTCTTTGGCACTTTCTCTGTTTCTGAGGAACAGAAGTCTTAATTTTTGCTCCAGTTCACTGGCTCTTCAGTGCTTGTTTTGCCCTGCAAGGAAGCAACAGATGGAATTTGTACTTGAAAAGGAATGGGAGGTAAAGAGGCATTTCCAAATTACTTCAGTTCTAAAAACTTCTTAAGGTACTAACAAAGGAAATAGGATA
The DNA here is from genome assembly GCA_033628505.1 of Tringa tobata. Classification (NCBI taxonomy): domain Eukaryota; kingdom Metazoa; phylum Chordata; class Aves; order Charadriiformes; family Scolopacidae; genus Tringa; species Tringa tobata. Next base: position 3,728,656 of record JAHREE010000444.1, read on the forward strand.
GGCTGGAATAACTCTGAATACCCTTTACAAGAGCAGATTGAGCTATGCTGAGAAAAAGCAAGACTGGAGTCCTTGTCTTCTTGATGTTTTTCCAACCACACTTCACTTTACCAACCAAGCCTGGGCAGCATTGCAAAACCACAATTGCACATCTCAAGAGCGCACACAGGGTAGAAAATAGTTACTCTGTGAATATCTACCCTGGATTTCAGTGCAGTCACATATAAAACAAAAACAATAGAAACATTAGCCTTTCCTACATTTATTTAGGTCTTCTGTATGATAATATTAACTTCCAAGGTTATGCATCTCAACACAGTATTCCATAAAAGTGAGAAAGCCATAGCATGTCTTTCAAAATAAAAGCCAACATGTCTTCACTTCTGAAGCCAATAACTCAGGAACAGTTTAATTACACAGACACCTGCTGTTTTTCATGGGATGCTAACTCATTCAATATACCAGCAGACTGCTATTGGGTAGTCAACAAGAATAAAACAGTTAAGGAAAGACCATACCTCATGCATTACAGAAACATAATAGCAAATGAAACAACAAAGAAAGCTTACCACACTAGGGAACACTACTCTGCCCTACCTAGGCCACAGCCTTTTTTTATATGATAGGAAGCCACTTAAAACTTCTGAAGCATTCATTATTTTCTGATTTAGGACACCTGGGCCTGTTTAGAAAAACCTGAAGTGCTCGTTGCTGTAACCAAACTTGATGAGAGTGGTATTTTAAAGGTGTAATACCAAGTACTCTGAAACTCTGAGCCTGTGATACCTTAATTAAGGTACCAAAAAAAAAGAAAAAAACACAAACTTTTATATCCTTATCCTATATTAAATATCCAAAGGATATTTTAACCGTTGATTCTATGCATCAGTTCCCTATGCATAAAACTAGATCAATCCTTCAGGTACTTTACAGATGAGAACTAGAAAAAAGTCTGAGAGGAAATTAGGAAGCTTCTTCTCAGTGAAAAATAAGTAGCATAAAAGACAGTGGGAGAAAACAGTATAGCACCTAGCTCAGCTATTGTTACAAGTAAATACAGATATGATGTTATAAGAGACAACACTGAGTGAACCTAGTATGAGGCAAGATCACTATTCTTTTATATATCATTCAAGCTAGAATGTCCTACAAATTTATTTTCCTTTCACTTCCCACAGAGTTAGTTTAAAAACTTAATTACCAAATAGGCAACAGTATCTGCCACGTCATATGTTAAACTACCTATTTTCATTGGTATACATCCCTATTAATAACAGATTTGAAGTCTCTTCAGGATAAACGTCTTCGTAAGTAGGACTCTCACATACTAAGAACTGTTATGTCTCATTCCTCCAAGAGTCAGGATGAAATGCTTGAGAGATCACAAAACCAGTCCATCAAAAGCACCTGAGAAAAGATAAATAATAAGCCTTTAGATCAGTAACAGTAATTAGAATTTCAGACCAAACCCAGGGTAATAACAGCAAGCAAATGAGAACATGGTTTAGCAGTACAGGGGTTGCAGGTGACAGATTTTTACACTTTTGATACATACTTCAGAGCATCAGAGATTAACCACTGCCTACATAATTGGAAAGCTGAAAATACAGTCTTACTCAATGAATTTTGTGAACAAGCTTTCATGCTCATTGAAAAAGAGGACTGGACAGCAGCAGGCCTAAGAAACACAGTCTTTCTGAGAACACAGTTACTCAGTGTATGATGACCAAAATATAGCTACCCTGCAACACCCTGTGCATGCCAATCATTAATTTGTATACTGATATTTAGAGTACAAATATATTTTGTTATATTAAATTAAAATGGAAAAATAGAAAGAAAACAATAACTCAAGATAAGCCACATTTTAGCAATTCTTAACCAATTGCTAAGGAACAATACCCAAAATATTTGCTTTGAAAATAGTACCTGGTTCAGCCAACCTGCAAAACTATTTTGACAAGAAGAGACCAAACTCATGAATGCATGAGGTCAAAAGGATTACAATAATTAAAAAAACCCAACCTCTCTCCTCCTTGGGGGACTTGTTCACAGGAATGAGATATAGGACAGTTCAGTGAGCACAGACTTTGGTAAGCAGGGTAACTGGCTTGAGAAGCCCGCCCTTCCCCCTTTATCCATCTTCCATTGGAGCTGTAGCATTGCAATTCACACTCCATTTTGTCCCCTCAGTTGTGCAAGTCCTCAAGAGAGCACTGACTGCTCTGCCTGCCTTACTGCACAGTCCCACAAACATGGGATTGATCTGCAAACGGCAGTAGGGGACAAAACACCCTTAAACCAACTTTATTGCCTATGCCAACCTCTCATCAGATAGTACTTTACAACCCGTGAGGAACAAGATCACATGCCTGGAGAAGCTTGATCCACCTGAGTTACCATCAGGACAGCAAACCTACAGTGTTATTTTTATAGCCACTTCACGGAATAGAGATTTGTGAGGTGGAAGTTTGCCATCAAAAAAGATCTTAATGGTGTGTTTGTATTTCGCAAGATATCTAACTGAATTCCTTCTTACTCTCAGCACTCATTCTTGCATACAGAAGTTATTATTGTATAATCCACTTCCAAAATTTAAGATTTTTCCTGATTAGGATACTTCTAAAGACCTCAGCACAGTAAAGGGTACCTCCTGCTGTTTTGCTTTTTTGAATACAGAGTGATCACCATTATTCACGACGAGATTAAACTAAAACCAACAGTGTTTATCTTATGAAATTTCTGATACACACTTGACTTTCTAGTGCAGCTGCACTGCACCATAAGCTGAAGGGCACATTCAAGAAACTGGAACACATTCTTTAGTCATTTTGCCTAAATTTCCACTGGAACAGTAGTTTGTGAGTTTGGAAAAATGTACAAGAACAGAGGTATGCAACATATCCATTGTAATTACTGATGTCTTAGAAGGCTTTAAGGGGCTTGTTCATTGCTCTTTTCCTCTTTAAGATAAAAAATTGTGCTTAACTGTCATTGTAAGTCAGAGCCACAAGCTATTAAAAGTAAATAGAAGGTTACATACCACATTCTCCTAGATATTAAAACTCCTTTTGTTCCTTAAGAATGACTGCTTAATGTTTAGCCTTTCTAGAAAACCTGAAGCTATGTTACTTTCTGTCAGGCGCTTTAAGAGATGAAAATGCCCTAGGTCCCCATAATCCTTTGTGGCTGATTAGGTACAGTAGAAAAAGCTGTTTCATTAATTTGAAGGCCGTGAGCTTGAACCTTCATATTGACCTGAAAGTAATGTTTTATTCATATTGTAGTGTTGTAGTCAAAACTCCAGAAATAATTAAGAAGACAATCCTCAAATCCTGGACCTTTGAATTATGAAGCTGGATACCTAGTTAATTATTTTACAATGGAAAAAGAGGAGTGGTGACTCAAGCAGTTCTGATACATTACTATTGCCATCTACCTGTGAAAAGGTGATGGGTGACCAATTGCATTCTGGCTCCATTAGACTAAAAAGGGAAAACTCCAAAATTCAGTAGTGACCAGCTCCCCATAGCCATTATTGAAATGGAACACAAGATGCCTGGACCTACTGCAGGAAGAAAAGAAGGTATTTTTCAAGAGAAAATGACAAAACCCAATGCCTGACTTTAAAAGCTAGATACCTAGTTGTCCTACATACAAACAGGGACTCACTGTAGTCAACAGTCATTTTTTTCCAGTCAACCTTTCAGATAATCAGTCCCCTGAGTTTTTATTAGCTGTTGTTTCTGAGTGGTCTTCAAGGCTTGTTATCTTTTGAGCATAATAAAGTGATTCAACCTGAAGAGCGAAGGCACTCATATATGAATGGTGAAGCTCTCATTTAAAAAGCTGTCATCATCTGACAAGCAGATGATGATACTGAGAAATGCTGAAGTGAAGACTAATGAATAGAAATTCTGCTGATCCATGTTTAGCTTTTCTAGCAGTAGATATCTCTCTCTTTATATCCAGCAATCAAAGAAACCTAGTGAGAATTCAAGACAAACATTTACATCCTCAGTAATCAACACAAGCATCCCACACTATCCTTGTAATATGATTTACCCATATCTGTTCCTTTATGCACCTCATTGCCAATTATCACTGTTAATTCCATCATGTTTGGGCTTCAACAAATCTCATTAATGTAATACATTAGGTTTAGATGAGCTTTTTCATATTTTAAATCAATTCACATAAGTAAGCTTCAATAAAACTTACAGAACATATTCAAAATACATGAAACTCTTCTCATTTTTTACTACCATCCAACTTTTCCAAATGTCATCAGACTACAACTGTTTCAAACACTGAAGCACTGACTACAATTAGCAAAGATTGAAATTATATATCATGTTATTGCCAGCACTCTTCCACATGCGCACCAAGGTCTTTTTGATGAAAGAGAATATTAAAGTCAAATCTTGCCCTTAGAGCTACAGCACCAAGAACCATTTACTGTTCTCTTAATGGACATCATGCTCTTCTCTTCATTTCTGTTGCTATACCCTCATTTATCCCCATACAGATCACACATTCTTCAAATTGCTATTTCTTTTTCCTTCTTTCCCAATAGATTCTTGTCTTACTAGTATCTCCTTGCAGGTATTAATCTGCTTCTTTAAAGATTAAGTTACAAGAGACAGCAAACAGGACTGCAAACAAAAAGGATGTAATCAGAAGTGCAGTAGTTCTTACTGCTCTTCTTATAGCACAACAGAATTACTTCTTACGTAAACTGACATATTGATCAAGTTGCAGTACAAAATATGAAGATACTGATTTGAACTAACCAGTATAAAAATCTCATACAAACTGAATATGGTTTATGGTCACTACTACTTTAGATCCTATTCCTTTAGATCCTAGAGTGCATACCAGGAAGAGATGAAGGTACCACACTATAGGCTCTATATTTTCCTAGTTCCCAGCAAACCCTGGACACCTATCTATGAGACAGAGCAGTTTGTTGACTACTTACTATGCCTGTGATGTTTAAATCCCCATAAACCAGGATTAGGAAAGGACAAAAGGTACTTTAAAGCCACCTGTCATCATCTCACATTCATCCTGAGTTAAACACAGTGAAAGACTAGGGATTTGTGGGCAGTTTCCCATTTTAGTTTGACCTTTAGGTTTTAACAGTATAATAATCAGGTTAAGTTAAAGAAAGGTATTCAAAATATCATTCTCTCTGGAATTCAGTTAAGGGTTAAATATAAGAAATAAGGAATTTCCCATATTCTAGAATACCAAAGAGAACCATTATTATTTTTGAGATTAAAATTCCTGTCACAACTGACCAATTTCCACAGGGACACAATTGCACTCTATGCCCTCAATCACATGTTGCAGTAGATGCCTTTTTTTACCCATCGCAAAAGGTAGTTTTCCATGGGTTGCATTCCCCAAATCAGGCTAAAGAATCTACCATCCCTGCTTATGTTTAACTGTTTCTAAATAGAGGACATAAGGATATTTCAAGTAATGCTTTTCTTAAAACTTAGTATTTAGGAGACTATTCATATTTTTACACTGTTCCATCCAATTAACTCTTCATCCTAATTGAACTTTTGGGTGCCTCTATCAAATAAGCATGTAAAATTCTTCTCATAATCATTTTATTACTAAAGCCTGAATAGTAACTGCACAGGACACCAGTATTTCCAGCATTTTTAAGTAGTCTAGATATTAATATATACATTGATTTTTACATACGGACATGGACAGATTCTAAATACAAATTTTAAATGCTATCTCCTGCTCTGGAAAACACAGCACTATATTAACAGATGCTTGGAACCTACTTACACAGATTTATGATAAAAGCATTCTGCTACCATAGCAATAATAAGCATTCTGCTGGCTAAGTTCCATCTATGGCTTTCAAAATTTCAAAAGCCGCTACTACTTTTTAAAGAATTATTAACAGGATCTAAAAACCAGATAAGCATTTGTAGGATAGGAAAATCCAGTGTGCACACTAAGATTTAATTATGGTATCAAATCACTACTAGAAAACTAGCCTCCAAGATACAAGACATTGGGATGATTTACAGGGGCTATAGGAGTCGAGACCCTTCTTCCTTTCCTTCTTCTTACTCCCTCTCTTCCATGACATTCCCCCACCCAGCTGTTGGGCAGGGCACAATCGTAAGCGGCCCTTACTATGTGCATTATGGCTACAGACAACCCAGGAACACAGCTATAGCTCACGCACTTTAATTGAAAACATCTTAATTGGGTTCAATTCATTTGTATTTGTGAAGAATGAGAGTAGACAAATGTCATGTTGACTCAGTGTACAAGTTCAATTATATCAGTAAATTTTACAGAAAAGAGTATGGGACTAATCCAGTGTTATTTTAGATGATCTGGGGAGATGAGTAAGGAAGAAGAAAAAAATGTAAGCACACCTTCTAGTGTCTCCACCACAGCACATTCTCCCAGATACTCAGTCTGAACGTGCTGTTATAGCATAGACTCATGTCAGATTCCCAAACAGAAGCTTTGTCCTTGATTTAAACACCTACAGAAATACTGCATTAGATATATTTTTGATACATTGCTGGCACACTTGCTTGCTGAAGCACAAAATCAGTTGACAGTAGGCTGTATTGAGCCTCCTGTACAAAACAGTTCAATATTTTTAAGGACTTCGTTGTACACTATTGCTCTTGTAGCACCCTCATAACTCATCACTCCGTTTAGAAACCAGTCACAGAAAGGAGATGCCAAAAATAAATGCAATTCACTATAAACAATTTGAATACACTAAATATGGGTTTGATGGTTTTACCCTGCAAGATAATAAAATACTCCCTTTTAATTTTTATGTCATTTTGATCTTTACATTTGCATTCCTCTATCTGCCAAACAAAGCAGAGATCTTTACTGCTCTCACTTGTTTCCTTAAGACAAAAAAAAAATTGGAAAGGAGAATCAGAGGTAAAGTTTTGTGGGCAACAGTAGCATTTACATTTTCAGATTACCCAAGTTAGCAACTCTAATAGTTTGTTGAATTTAGTTTTGGTTTATTTAAACTATCTGGCAGACTCCTCTCAGATTTTGGTTTGCAGTTCTTTCAGTATTTGGTTTACACAATTTTCCACAAAGAATGAATGACAAAACGGAGTCAACAGAATCTGTTCTATCAAGTCAATTGCTACATCAGAAAGAGCTCAGTTTCACATGCACATTTGGAGAAATAAGCCCTATTTTCCTTGAATTTGAATCTGCGCTGTATCATGCTAGAAGCTGACTCAAATTCTGCAGCTAGAGTCTGCTACTTTTCTCAGCAAATTTCTTCAGGTAAAAAAGTGGAAGATGGTTGGAAGGAAGCCTGGTTTTTTAATCTTATCTAAGCACTTTTGAAAGGAGCTACAGCTGAAGATAAGGGCTGTTGAGTCACATGCCTTTTCTGCCTTGGAGTTCTTATCATGTATGGGGAATGATCCCATTTCTGCAACACCAATTTTAAGCTACTGCAATTACAGCATCTTTACAAGAGATGTTCCTGATATGCACAAATATGAAACGAACTAAGCACAGTCATAACATTTAATGTGACAGTAAAATTAGGGCTACCATCTACTGCCACTGCAATGCCAAGTGAAAAAAAAAAACAAACCCATGCTTGGCCTTTGAAGTGATCTTTACTTCAGCTGCCCCTGGCTAAAAGGGTTTAAGGGGAGGAGGAGAATTTTTTCTTGATCTCTGAGGTGACATTTAACAGACCTGGGATACAGACATGGACTGCAAGGGTCTACTAAGGAAGGCCTATGGCATGAATGACTTCTAAAAGCAAATAAAATAGCAATGCATTCAGTACACTTAACATCTCATTCTTTCACAAAGGACTTCTTCCTTCTTGACTTTATCTTCCTCTTGATAGTAACCATTACCGCCAGGGCTGAGATGGACCAAATATCTGACACAGTGAAAAGTGTAGGAAAGAAACACACAATACTCAAAGAGTCTTACATCAAAATCCTTGTAAATTCTGCAAATTCCTCCTGCTTGCATTTGGCAGAGTAACTGTCTTAACTATGCCACAGTATACTTTACAAGATACAATTATCAGAACCAGGGGCAACCACGTCTAGTTCATGCAATTTCACTTTTTAAAAAATTATTATTATTTTAAAATCCTTTCACTAGAACTTTATGTAATTTGACTGGGGGTAAGAAGTTCTGCTCCAGGCCAGATATCTCACGAGGTTCTCAAGCCAAGGAGGCAACAATGTCTAAGATCCACTGCATTGCACCACACTACAAGCAACAAGCACTGCAGGTGTAAGTGCTTGCTGCTTTGTCTAGGTCAGGCTGCATGAGCATGCAGAAAAAAATGTACCACTGTTTCATTCAACCCAACCTTACTGCATCATCCATCTTCTCATGATTCCCAGTTAGAGCTTAGAAGCATCATCCCAGAACTCAGCAACCTCTACAGGCATGTAGTAGTTGTCATTATATAATTATGGAAGTGAGTTTTGAACCATATTTTGGGCAGTTCTGTCCTGCAGCGCCCCCAGCATCTCTAATCTCAACAAACCAATCTGAAACAATTAAAAATGCTCCACAAAAAAGCCGCTACTCTGAAGATATGTATCTGCAGCAGGCATATCCACAGAAAAAACTGCCTAGTTAGAACATAAAAGATGCAAAGAAGATGCTTCAGGACCCTGCTCACGCAAGGTACTTCAACATTCTAATATTCAGCTAGCATGTATTTGAAGTTCAACATACAGCCTCAAGAATATAAGAAACCCAGCATAAAAAACTTTCTTAACTTTAACTGTGGGGAACATTCTTTCCCTGTTATGTCACCTTCTTCAGTAGTACCACCTCACTCTTGAAAAGTAGTTTCATCAGAAAAAAAAACTTCCTGAACACATAAGCAATAAATGCAGGCGATTAAAAGAAGCAGGGGAAGGAGCAGACTGATAGAATACCTTTGGATCTCCAAAAAGACAGGAAAGATGACCTTGTATTTTGGAAAGCTTCTGGAATTAATTTTGCTTAACTAGTGGTTTAGGCTGGGCCGGCCACTAAACGAATTACATAGTACTATATCTTTATGCATTCCCTTAATTTGATTATACTTTTCTGAAAGTTTTCATGCTCTGAGATGATTCAAAACAATTAACTTTAAACATGAAAATATCACAGAATATTTTGAATCAGCATTTCCATTTCAGCTGAATCACTAATAGTCTGAGCCCCCATTACAAACAGAGCTTGGCAACGCTCATTTACTACTATTTGATGTTCCCTAAAAAAATTTTTTTATCTCCCCATCTGTCAGGTGGATATATAAACATAAGGAAATGTAATAAACCCTTAGACATTTATTGTATAACCAATATCCTCAACTAAGAATACCTTTGGGAAGAGCGTGTAGAAATGCTATCTTTAAAAAAAACCACTTTATTTTCTGCAGTGCAGAAAAATTGAAGCTTTTCAAGTGGTTTTCAGAAGAGAAGGCTAAAGGTCTGTCACAAGAGATTAACTCTAAAAAGGACTAAGTTCTTCTACAAAGGAAAAGTGCATGCAAAGGGCAGTAATATACTAAGCACGTTAGGTTCACTAACTAACAAAGCCTGTATCTCAGTCATTCCAGCAGGCAATTCATTCAAAAGGTCGTACACCCACACCCTTTTTATTTCTCCTTCAAGGACACCTGCGGTAGCCCATACTCCATTACAGGCCAGTGCTTGCTCAGCAGTTATTTATGATAGCACTGCACAGGACAGGGAGGAGGAAACATCAGCTATTCCCATCTATGTATTTCTGATCCATAGGTAAACCGCAATGCCCAAACAGATCATTCAAAAAAACCCAACAACTATAAAACCACAACATTACATGTTTTAGTCTCTTTTTGAAGCAAAGTGACTACAGTCATAGCATTGCTACTCCTACATGACAGATCAGTTTCCTGAAGTTTTAAAAAAAGAAGTGTTAGTCATAGTCCTGGTCTATCAGTCATCTCAAAGCAGATCTGAGCAGCCAGCAAGGCCCACAAGACATTCATACTTGAGTCAAGGCTGACATCCAGTGGCTATATCTTTTAACTGTTTTTTTTCGTATGCCAACATGATTTTTAAAAACAGATTCCACAGTGAGATTCTACTTGAGACAATCAGCCTTCTCTTCTGAAAACCACTTGAAAAGCTTCAGCTGTTCTATATTATATGTAATATAAAAATAAATCCACTGAAAATTCACACTATATATAAACTTACTTGTTTCCTTAAGAACCTTTAATAAGTGAGATGTTTTGTAGCGCTCTACACGTGCATTTAACAAGTTTAGAATACTACAGGCTTTAAAAAATGTGGAATCCAGTCCCACCTCTCTAATAATTATGGTTAATAGGTGATAGTACGAGAAGTATAGAAGGAAGATGTTTTGATATTAAAGCCCTGTGGTAGGTTAACTGCTTCAGAAAAGGACATCTATTTTCTGTATTTCCACATAATTCTTTTTACAAGGATTACAGGCTGTAAGCATGGTATTAGATTCAGGTATTAGTGATTAATTAGTGACTGATTTCACTTGATGCAGAATTAATATACAGGTTGTAGCCACTGAACTTCAATCTAACACCAGCAGAACTAATTTTTTGTCAAGTAGAATACAGAACACATGTAAAATGATCACTATACACAGAAAAATTAGTTTACGTTCTACATCTCTTGCTTCACTTATTTCAAAAGCATCCATACCAAAATAGACAAATCTATTTTGATTGGGGAAGTATCATTAAATCTAAGAGATAGATTGTAATCATGTACTTGATTGTGAGATACTTCAACATAAAAAGGCTTATTTTATTCTCCCTCAAAGACACCAGCTGTTATGATTTTGTCCATGCATGGTGCCTTGACAGACGTAACTGCATAAAGTTAAGTTTCAGCTTATTCAAAAATGGTATAGTGGAGTTTTGCAATAGTAGCAACGTGTGCCTTCTTTATCCTATGCCCCATCTTTGGTAAATGCTTAGCAGCATGATTCTTCAATATGGTCAACAAAATATGGCAGAATGACGCAAATATCACCAGGCTATCAGGATAAGTGGTTATTATTTCACTAACACTATATCAGCAGTTTAGCAAATGCATCCCAGCCCTAAGGCAGCACATACCAGACCAACAGAAGGAGGTTCTCCGCTAAAAGGTGGGAGAGTAGCATCATTCCAGCAAAGTCATGCTTTATCTGGTAAAACATGACTTTGCGGGAGTGGTGTTACTGTCTCCAAGAAGAATTTCTTTCAGAGGCACTAGGTTTTACACCATAACCAGGGAAAACTTCAATACCCGGAAAAGTCTGAGACAAAAGTCTCTGAATTTTGAGTCTGAGCTACAGTTAGTCTTCCTCAGAAAGTATATCCATTTCAAGAATAGTAATAATATCTTGAAATTATTTGTAATCCTATTTGGAGGACATGATGCAAATTAAATCCCCTCTCAAAACCATCTTAGATGGAATATGAATGATGTACATGATGCCGATTATGAAGTGTCAGTTGCTTGATCTGAAGTATTTCAGCTTCCCATTTCAATAGTAATAGGACAAAGTAACAAGGGCACAAACAGGCTACCAGGAGAATTTTCTTTACAGCACAAGCCACATCACAGTATTCTGAGTCTATAGGATCATTGTACTTGATTTGCAGTGCAGAATCCAGAAGAGTTATTGCTGAAAAGATGCCCAGTTCAGTAATAGCACAGGCTAGTACTGTAGTAGCATCTATGCATTCAAATCGTTATCTGCAGGCAGGTCAATCAGATCACCTGCTGAAACACAAACCACTTTGAAACAATTCCTTCAGAATACCAGTAGTTTTTGTCAGAAATTGTTTCTATTGGTCCTTAAAAGGTGTAGAATAACACTTAGCACACAGACTCATAAAATACTAGCAGTCACAGAAGACTGGAGTCTACAATTTAGTGTCCATACCTTCTATATCTGGTGCAAAATGTTATATTCACTTTTACTGTGTGTAAACTGAGTCAGAAACTTGCTACTAATACCAGTAAAGATGTAAAGATGCTTTTGTGTAGCAATTATTCTTTCCTGCATTGGGTCCGTGTCTGTAGCCAGCAATGGCTGATAACCTACAGGAGAAATGATATGAGCCAGAAGCACACATACCTGGAAAAGTACAAGGACACATAACTATGAGCTCAGTAAAACAAAAGGTTTTCTCAAAGGTACTCCTTTGGCCTCCCTGTTCTTGGAGTAATGTACACAGCTGAAAACTTCCTATCACTGTCCCACATTCATTCAGTGATCACATGTAAAGATAACCCAAATCATTTTGAACCCCTAGACCATTTTTATTCAGCAGTCAAACATTCTCATCTTCCATAAGCACAAAAGCTGCTGATATTTTCAAGGTACCTTGTAACTGCTCTGGTACTAATCTCTGGACAGCTCCGGAGACAGGAAACATCCTTCTGGCCCCTTTTGGTATCCAACAAGGTCTCCATAGCCTGGATTGAGGGAGGAAACACTCCTTTAAGAGTGATGCTCCAATCATTTGCACAAAGAACATCTAAGAAAGTACCTGAAGTACTTGGAAAAATTACTTCCAGGATTTTTTCCTACCTCTACACTACAAAGGTAAAGCAGCTGAATTTCACTATGAGGTAAGGCCTTGAAGTTAAGTAAATATTATTCTGACTACAGTTACCAATAATATGTTTGATGTAGCAATTAGAGTATCTAAAGTCATGCTAACTTTCAGACTTCTTGGTATCTTGTATTTTGATGAAAATGAAAACGAAGGTGTAGGAAAAATAACTTCTTCAAGTTGTGCCTCTATACGTTATTTAACATTTGACTTAAATACTTGTAAAGCATGCCATCCCATTTTAAATTTTACTTAAATTAATATTTATATGTTTTTATGTATTGCTAAAGAAAGAGGATACATCTGTTTATTGTAAGGAAGAGCCCTACTAATTTTTTTCCTTCTCTGGCATATGGAGCTAACAAGTCCCCAACTACCTTACCATATTTATTTGAATTCAGGAGCTTCAGCATGGATAGCTGCAAACCTAACCAATATAAATTTCAAAATTTCTTACCGCAACAAAAATATTGTTGAAACAAACCACATCGTCATAAATAGTTTTAGTTTCTGTAGCAATCCTCAGAGCCAGAAAAAAAGGTCTGCTTGGATTTTCACTAGGCTAGACACAAAGGATTGCAGCAGAATATATTTGACTGGTAGATGTTTATAGAGAATTATTCCTTCAATAAGCCTATTCTTAACTAAAGGAACCAATACTTTTTTTAACTACAAAAATCCTTGCTATACTAGCACCAAATGTGTTACACCACTTTTGTTAATATTCAAGCATTTAAAAACACTGCCTCCTTCCCTCAGCTTCACATTGCAGACTGTATTCCCTCACTCCTGCAGAAGATTTTATGGCTCTATCAGATGCCAAAGCAGTAAGTTAGCTCTGCAGTAGGAACCAAGTCTCTACTGCAGAAAGCCACTAGCTGTTATGTCCCTCACGCTATTTATTTTCTCCGCTCCTGGGAAAACATTCCTCTCAGGTTAAACGGACTTCTGCCTCCCAAATTCAGGAAGCCTTTCAGTAGCTCTTGAGAAGAGCCAAGCTGCTTGCCCATAGGCATTGAGTGTATGCAGAGGTGCTGTAGCAGTTTCAGCTCTATGTACCAGCTTATGAGCAATCCGACTTCACCATTAAAAACTGATGTTGTTTCCTCTTGGGCAGGAGGAAACCCTCATTTTAAGGCTGAACAGCAAGATTCAGCATTTCATAGAACCATAGAATCATAGAATCACTGCATGGGTTAGACTGGAAAGGACCTTAAAGATCATCAAGTTCCAACCCCCCTGCCATGGGCAAGGACACTTCCTACTAGAGCAGGTTGCTCAAAGCCCCATCCAGCCTGGCCTTGAACACCTCCAGGGATGGGGCACCCACAACTTCTCTGGACAACCTGTTCCAGTGTCTCACCACCCTCATAGTGACAAATTAAGCTCTTAGCTCACCAAGCCATAATAAAGAATCACAGAATCTTCATGGTTGGAAGGGACCTTTGAGATCATCGAGTCCAACCACAAAAAAAAAAAACAACAAAAAACCCTGAAGAGCCATGTCTACACGTTTCTTACATACCTCCAGGGATGGTGACTCCACCACCTCCCTGGGCAGACTGTTCCAGTGCCTGACCACTCTCTCAGTAAAGTAATTCTTCCTAATATCTAATCTAAACCTCCCCTGCCACAACTTTAGACCATTTCCTCTGGTCCTGTCATTATTCCCTTGGGAGAAGAGGCCAACACCCACCTCTCTACAACCTCCTTTCAGGTAGTTGTAGAGGGCAATGAGTTCTCCCCTCAGCCTCCTCTTCTCCAAACTAAACATGCCCAGTTCCCTCAGTCTCTCCTCATATGACTTGTTCTCTAAACCCCTCACCAGCTTGGTGGCTCTCCTCTGGACACGCTCCAGCAGCTCAATGTCCTTCCTGTAGTGAGGGGCCCAGAACTGAACACAGTACTTGAGGTGAGGCCTCAAATGGCTCATACAGACTCCTTCTGCAGCTAATGTGTACCTACATGTACAAACGTACCCATGGACCATGCTACAGGCACGCCTAAAGGAACACCATATAAAACGGATTAATAGATCTGAGTTCCTCCTAGCATTGTGCCACAGAAGCAAGTCTATGCTGTTTACATTCTGCAAGTTCTTATTTACAAACATATGCTTAAACATACCTTTTTTTCAAACCTCAAAATGAGGCAGAGTTTTGCTAGTTAATGAGAGACAAGACCTCCCCTGGCTCCAGCAGGGTAGCTACTGTAGGTCCAGAAACCACAATCAAACACTGTGTGATAGGGCTGATGTTTCACACAGGGCTCACTGAGGGTTTTGTGAAGAGCTGTGGACACCCACTGGATTCAGATGCCAACCAGTCTTGGTGCCAAGCTGTAAATAATGGTGCCAGCTCTATCAGGAGCAGCAATGGCCAGCAGCACCCCCAGGGCAGGTGGCACAGGGCCTCCCTAAGGGGACAGCAGAGCAGGGCCTCTCAGCCAGGGTCCATCCCACTGCCCCAGCAAAGGAGTTGAGCATGGGGGCAGCCCCCACCCAGGCTGTCAGAAAACTCTGTGGGGTCTGAACGGGATATCAGCCAAAGGGACAGCATGTGCAGGCAGGGCTGTGACAGGGCCAGTGACCAACATCCCACAGCACCACTATGGCCAGGACCGATGGCCTCAGGGTGAGCTGAAATAGAGCCCCTAGACCCATGGGCAGGGGTGTGGGCGAGGGCATCAGGGGAGGCTGCTTACGACCATTAATACTTGCTAGTGTATTCAGGGGTCTGAGAGCTAGTTTACTAGCACCATTACTGCTGTGAGCTCAGAGTCTACTGCAAACTTTTATAAACACTCGTTTTATAAACACATTGGTCAAAAGATGCAAATTCTGACATTTATGCAAGTTCAGAGTCATACAGACAACAACAGGGTGTAGGGTGCTGCACCTGGGGAGGAATAACCCTATGCACCATTACAGGTTGGGGGCTGACCTGCTGGAGAGCGGCTCTGGGGAAAAAAAACTGGGCTGGACAATGCGATGACCATGAGCCAACAATGTGCCCTTGTGGCCAAAAAGGCCAACGGCCCCCTGGGGTGCATCAAGAAGAGTGTGGCCAGCATGTTGAGGGAGGTCATCCCCCCCCTCTACTCTGCCCTGGTGAGGCCCCATCTGGAGCATTGTGTCCAGTTCTGAGCTTCCCAGTTCAAGGACAGGAAACTGCTGCAAAGGCTACAGAAGAGGGCTACAAAGATGATTAGGGGACTAGAACATTTGTCTTACAATCAAAGGCTGAGGGACTTGGGTCTTTTTAGTCTAGAGAAGAGAAGGCTGAGGGAAGATCTTATCAATTCTTAGAAATACTTAAAGGGTGGATGTCAGGAGGATGGGGCCAGTCTGTTTTCAGTGATGCCCAGTGACAGGACAACAGGTAACGGGCACAAACCTGAACACAGAAAGTTCCATCTAAACAAGAGGAGGAACTTCTTTACTTTCAGGGTGGCAGAGCCCTGGAACAGGCTGCCCAGAGAGGTGGTGGAGTCTCTGTCTCTGGAGACATTCAAAACCCACCTGGATATGTTCCTGTGCAAACTGCTCTAGGTGGACCTGATATGGCAGGGGGGTTTGACTAGATGATCTCCAGAGGTCCCTTCCAACCCCTATCATTCTGTGATTCTGTGACTCTGTAATAGTTGTAAGATAAATGTTTGTCTTTTTATAATGCCATAAATAATCACCTCTCCAAAAGACAAAATCTATTCCCAATATTAAAAGGATTGCAACTTTAGAACTGTATGGAACTTGACTTTTTCTAACAAATCCCTGTAATTTTCATTTGCAAAACACAGTGTACTATATACAGTAAATGCTTTAACTTGCTAAATGTATTTCCAGCAGAGTAATTCCTTTTCCAGTTATCAGACAATATCTTCTATAAATGTGCTAGATGAGATTAAAGCATCTGCTTTTTACTCCAACTCCTTCAAAACATATGAGCTTCCACCCCTGAAAAATGTAATTACTGTATTTAAAAAGGAATAGCGTAAAAGAGTTTTGTATTGCTAATTACAGTTATCATGCTGTCAAAAATCAGACAGGTGTAAGAAAATAGTTGTGCAAAGTATACTTTACAACAAGAAATAACTGAGATGCAACAGCAAATTCAAAATAATTACTTGTCTAACTACATTTTCATTGGTACCAATGTAGCAACAGCAAAGATTTGGTTTAGTTTTCATTTTAAAAGGATTCTTGATCTAGGTAAATGTTCGACATCATCAAATGTTCAGTCAAGTATTTAGTATGTTAAAAACGTATCTACTCTTTTACTTATGTGCTTTCTTCTTTGTTCGGCTGAATGCTACAAATACTTTGGAAAATAACTTACTCATGTATTGATGTGTTTAGATACTTAGGCTGTAAGGTGGAAAATATCTCTTGGTGAGAGAAACTAAAATGAAAGGAGAACTGTTAGAATAAAAGTAGAAATAAGCAAATATCTTCAAAACAAAACAAAAGCTAATATATTGATACTACACACAGACAGATTATGAGTATTTACTTACCACCAAAATGCTCAGAGTGAGCTTTTGGCTGTATTGTATGGAGATTAAATGGAAAGGTACTGAAGACAGCCTCCTTCCTTCTATGCCTCCTTAGTGTTTAAGTTTTCTCACTGCATCTCCTGAAAAATGTTGCAGAAGAGCAATATTAAAAAAGGGGAAACAGAGACCCAGGTTCATACCAGCTGCAAAAGAGAATATCATATTTACCACTCCAGTCCCAAAGAATCATTAAAATCTGTTGGGAGCCACTCTGCCATCAAAGACCTTGCTTACAGCATTTTCCACGGCAGTGAGTTTAGATTAACACACAATAAAGCTGATTTGCTTTGAACAGCTTTTTCAGACTACATGCTCAAGATTTGTACCAAAAAGCAAAGATAAAACCCTGGCCTCGCTGGAATCAATAGTTCTGCTACTACCTTCGCATACGCCAAAATTTCATTACAGGTTTTTGTAAGGCTGTGCCATTAAAAAATCATGTTTCATATAGAACAATCAGGGTTTGTCACAGAATATAGGTCCACATTAAAAAAAAAACTTTAAATTATTTTTTAAATTTTAAAACTGTTGTGCAGTCACAACAATTTGCAAACAGAAGTCAGTTTGTCAAGATTTACCATACTCAGCTGACTATTCAGCCCGAATCCTGAGCTGTCAAAACCACTAAAACACGTTTTGCAGTCAAAAAGTAAAATACACGTTTCTATTTAATCCTTCTTCAGATACAATCTTCAGTGAAGTTTTAATTTTTAAATTTTGTTGTTTGATTTCTTTGAGCATTTGAACTTTTTAACTGTTTTTCCTAAAATTCACACGTGTGATACAACTTACAGGACTGTGAACCACATTCTTTATAACATTGCTCTTTAATATCAGGATTCAAAACACTCTCAATGGTGTGCTTTCATTATTTTACGAGTTCAAGTCAGGTAGGTTTTTGTTTCTTCTGGGAACTTTGGTCATGTACTGGCACGTACAATATAATGAAATAAATACTATTGAAATACCATTACAGCATGATGCAGTCAGGTTAAATGGTCAAGACTATCTTGAGGCCATGAAACACTAGAAGAAGATTGTGTGAAATGTGTGTGTTTTTAACAGTTCACCGCAGACAAGATATGTGCATTATTCCCATTGAGGTGGCAGAAAAATGGAAACACATTTCAGAAGCATCGTGTCAAGCTTTTGGGGACAAAAAAATATTACCAGCAGAGCAGAGGAAAATTGGAAGCATGTTCTATCTGCTTCAGGCTGCTCCCAAAAACTGGCCACCTGGTGGTTGAGTATTCCTTTAGCATACAGAAATATTCAGATGGTATTTTGCCAGCTATGCTGGCTCCTGATTACTCCATCTCCAGTCATGTCGCAGGCTTGTTGGACAGCTGAAGAAGGACTAGTCAGTGCTCTGTCACATTCTGGTGACGAGATACCGTGCCAGAAGACATCAGTTAATCCATCTTAACAGAAATTACTCAAGGCTTCTCAATAATGTACTGAATTTTGCTAACCAATGGATGAAGTGGTCACAGTTGAGCCAGATCAGGCTGTAAGATCCATTCTTCTTCTGTCCATTGGGAAGTGATGGTGAGGGCTGTTGCTGACACAAGAGGTCATGCTACATCACACCAACTGGCACCTCCATGCACCAATTCTTTATTCAGTGTCCCTTCAAAATGGCCTTGCAACCTCATGTAGCTCTGAAGCTCTCTCCAGCTACACAATGGTAACAGCAGTGACAAAGGGATGTAATATCACTTTGGTTTCCCTTCTTAATAGTGCTTAAACACATTTACTTGCAGGAAAAGTGTATCTTTCTTCATGATATCTCTCCTCATGGTTCTAAAATGATGAGGAATTTTCTTTAACTATAGTCTATTTAGCTGCGGTTTTAAATAGTTCTCATATACCCCTTTATTCTTTGGAAAAAATGTTAGGCCTAATTTCTCAGATTGAAATACTGAGATCAGACAGCTAAGAACTCTTGGATTTCAAACAGTGATGGAAAAAATCCAAAGATCTGGATATGCAGCAGTATTTGTGACCTCAGCTTCAGTTGGTGAAATAGTAACATAGCCTTTATATTAATTTCAATCTTTGACTCCTGAAATGATTAGCAATCTTAATGCCAACTAGTCTCATGTTGGAAGCGTATGTGAGCTGGGGTAGCTGCGCCCAACTTAGTCAACTAAGTATGCAAGTCTGTAGTGCCATCTCCCAGGGACATCAAAGATACTTAGATTTGTTTAAATAGTAGGTGAATAGAAATATAATTAATTGTGTGCTGAAGCATCCAATGTCTAGATTCCTTAATAAAACATAAAACATTTTTATTTCTTAAAAAGAATAAAATTTAATTGAATTGTAGGAGTAAATTTCTAACATTTAAATGGCAGCAAAGTTATTCCTAAAAGTAGCTTCTAAGACACTTACTCTGTTAAAAGAATATATACATTATAATGACAATAAAATGTTAAATAAGCACTTGGTAAAATTTGCAGTAAATGAGGCAAGAAAGCTTGTTGTTAATTTTTATTTTTAAGAGTTATCTCAGATGCATCAATGCATACATATTTTACATTGGTATCATTTAGGTTGTCATAAACTGTCACCATAAGAACTGTGTGGGTATTGAGAAGAACACAACTTCAGAAGACAGCAAGTCTAGAAATGTACTGTATGGTACGTCACATACCTGGAATTCTGGACAGAATAATACCATGCATCCCACGCAAAGAGCTGTAAAAATGTGGAGGCCCCACTAAGCTTTTGAAGTTGCACCTGGCAAAAAAAGAAGAGAAATTTGTCCTAAGGGTAAACATAATTCATTAATAAAAGGAAATATCCTGAAGCCAAGAACTTGCTACTAAATGTACAAGCAGAATAGATACTTAATTAAGAAATTATTTGCCAGCTATGTTTTAAGGTAGGAATTATCAGTGAAAATGAAAGAATGACAATGTTTTGCTTATGGGAGGCACACAATCCCAACCATAGTTAACATGCTTTTTCTTGTTAGAATTAGATTTTTTCTCAGCAAGATTTAGGGGCCATGTGAGATTTATTATATCTATTTCAGTTAAACACCATATTATTTGTATTCCCTAAAGGGCAAAAAATTGCCTTTTCATTCCTTGCCTTAGTCAAAATCTAAATATGTCAGTGTAGCATAGAAAAAGAAAAGTGGATGAAGAGAAATCAACATAAATTCTTTCCAACCTTGAAAGAAGATTCTTTGTTAGCTGTAACTGTAGCACAAATAGCTGTAGCTGAGTTAGTTTCAGCTTAGTTAAGGATGAGCAGCCATACGATACACACAGTTACACTTCAGCCATCCTAATTCACCAATTTAGCACTAATTACAGGTAAAGACAGAAAATAGAAAACAGGGTTTGAACCACAGCAAATGGCTTCAGCATCCAGCTATGTTGTGCTACCAGTCCCTCACATCTACTTAATTTGGAGCCAAAGTTGCATCCTTTCATTTTCCCCACAGTCCCCTCAGCTTCCTTGGCTGTGACTATCATAAGGGGACTGAGCTGGTGAACATTTAAGTTGGAAAGGAGGACAGCAGTTAGCATTGAGTCCTCTTTGTGTGCATGGGTGGAAAATGATGGGCCCACACGGACAAAAAAAAAGTATATATTTCTGTGGAAAAGAGCTACTTGTTTAATATGTTTGTTTGTAATGCAAAAGCTTTCTGAGGATACTTGGAGAATTAGGTGACAAGCTGCAATCACTGGTAAAAGAGAGAGCCTTCAGGATCCATAGCCACCCTGTTTAGGTTTTGAGGGCCTCATATTACATGTTGGTGCTTGTTCTCTATTACAGTTTTTGAAAGGGTAGGTGTGACATACAAGCCTGGAGAAACTGTATGACTTTTAGACTGGTCTGTCTTTTTTGACCTCCTCATGCTGGGCAATCTCACCAGCAACTGAAATTTCAGTTGGCCCAGTCCATGGGAGAGTAAATATCTTTCTACTATAGCAGTAATAGGAATTCCTCATTATAAGGAGATTCATTTAGGTCTCAAAGGGGTCCTACAGACATGGACTGCTATGATGATGTTGAAAGTATGATGCCCAGTACTAAAAGCTGCCTTGCCAAAGCACAACAGATATACAGAAGTATGGGGGTGAAAGGTGTGTGGTAGTGACTGGAGAAGAGAGTGAACACAACTGGGCTCATGTGTAGGGAAGCATGTTGGGGTGAGAACAGTCCTATTCCATACATGTGCAAGCATAGATGAAGATTTATGTGTGGAAATGGCTGTGGGGGACTAAACCTGGCATGCATATGCATAGCCTGGGGAGGAGGAGCGGAGTGGGTGGGGAGACAGGGGAGCCAGGATTGCTGTTCTTCCCATTTACCCTTGCCTCTGTCTGCTGGCCCCTCCTGACACATGACACCGATTCTTACAGGAGCTTGCAGCCCAATTCCCCTTCCTTTCCTCACAGAGCATCCAGCACAGGGAGGACAACTCAGCTGACAGCAAGCCCAGGGCAGCATCCTGCATCTCCGCAGAGCTTTTACTTAGGAGCATCAAGGTAAGGACCCCCTGTCCTCTCTGTGTCTGGACACCAGAATTCCTGCCCTAAACTAACAGGAGCTGAGAAACCCTGCAGACACGGCTGTGTTAGGGACTTCTGTGAGATGCTCAGTCCTGAACGGTTCATTCTTGCCACCGAGCTGCCCTTTTGCTATGCATGGTGCCTACCTGGGGAGAGCTTGTGGGGAGACGACAACGAAACCGAAGTGGGTCAGGACTCATTTGTCAGTCCCTGTGCAGCCTGTGAGCTCCGGGGGTGTCTGTGAGCCCAGGACAAACGCTCCAGTCCCTGCAGAAGGAAAAAGTCTTATCAATAGGTAGCCGTTGAGCCTCTAGCTCAGCACTTAGGGCCTTTGCGTCCCAAAGGTTGCACAGCGGGTACATTCATGCCTGGACAACACCCTCAGGCTGTTCCTCAGTGGGACTGCAGAGGACAGGGGGGCTGGGATAGCAAGGAGAAGTATGCACGACCCTCAGTTATTAAATAAAGAGAATAGGGAAAAAACTCAGGTCTGCTTCTGTACCTCCTTCTCTCCATGCTAGCTCTGGAAAAAGCAGGTTTAGAAAAACACCCCTGTGAATTACACTTGGAATTCACACCGCATCCACACAGGTACAGCCAAGGTTAAGGTTTCCAAGAAGTGCTGTCTGTACAAACATTACCAGGCAGTGAGAGACAACTGAAGTATGTTTGTAAAATGTCTGTCTCCAGTTTGTCATGTGCTAGACCTATATGCACTATGCTTGAAAATCACTCCAGTGATTTTTTATTATCTGTTTATACTCTGTTTATTATTTATTACATATTTTGGAGAAGATCTTACAAAAAAATATAAAATTGGCTCATTTTTAGGGGCTATATTTTGAAATACAACCTGCTATGGAACCTGTTGAAACAAAACTGAATAATGTTTTATTGTCCTTGTACCTCTGTACTATTATTTGTGTTGTTTAGGAAACAGAAACCAAACAAATGATATTCTTCAGATTCTGGTGGCTTTTGTGGATACTTGAACACCATGAATTTTTAGCAGAAGATCTCAGGGAAGAAAAAAGATATGGACTGAGAAGACCAAAATCTAAACACAGTCTGTCAAATACTGTAGAAAAATATCCCAGCCTAAGTGATCAAGGTGAATATTGTAATTTTAAAATAAGTGTGGGGATTTTTTTCCCTGATTCATTTATTCAGATACTGGACTACTTGGCTAACTTGTCCTCTAAGATACTGCTTATAATCAGCCAGGCTTGCTTCATCAGCCAGGCTTGCTTCATCCTACATTTTCACACCCCTTTTGACCATTTTTTCCCTCCCCTTTTGTGGATTTCAGTAAAGGAGATTACTTCTGGAGTTCTTTATTATATGGCTGATAGCCTGTTACTGTCACTACAGGAATAACAGCCCATATAACTATTTTTATGGAAGTAATATCATCAGTAGGTGAGAAAATGAATACTCTGCAGATCCAGATTTTGGAAACTTTTATGTCACTGGATGTGCGTGTCAATACCAGGGACAAAATCTAGCTCTGTCAAGTCACATTCCAGTGTCTCATTCAGTAAGATTCATTTTCCTGTAGATGACTTCCACCTTCCCAGTCCTCATCCTGGTAAGATACACAGTGAAATACTGGGCAAGAGGACAGAATGAATGTATAAAACCACAACAACATTCCTCATTTCATACTACATTACATCACCTCACCTTCAGTTTCTTATTCCTTGGGGCATCTGTTCTGGAGCAAATTCCTCAGCCTCTATACGCTCTATCTTCATGAGAGTCTCACACTTACAATCGCAGATGTTTTCCAATATTTCCAAAATTGCACTCCTATTTTTGAAGCCTAAAATACATGTAAGTGTTAAGGATAGAATGAGATTTAGTATGAAATCATTTCACTCACCCACCTACCTATTTATTCTAGATAAAGACTGCATTCTGGAAATTGCTTTTTTACTGGACAGCTCCGAAAGTGCTAAGGACTATAATCACGAACAGCAGAAAAAATTTGTACTGGAAACAGCAGACAGAATGAAAAGTCTGCAGCTTAATTCTGGACGTACCCTTAGCTGGAGGATGGCCTTACTTCAGTACAGCAGCACAGTTTTCATAGAGCAAACTTTCCATGACTGGAAAGGTCCTGAAGCTTTCAAATCCCGCATTGCTCCCATCACCTACATAGGTCATGGCACCTACACAACTTATGCTATAACTAACCTCACACAACTCTACATGAGTGAAGGGACTCCGGGTAGTGTGAAAGTAGCTGTGCTCTTCACTGATGGAGTGGACCATCCAAGAAACCCAGATATTTTTGCAGCTACAGCTGATGCTAAACACCAAGGAATTGTATTTTTCACAATGGGAATGACCAGAGTGGCTGAGGAGGTTAACAATGCTGCCAAGCTCCGGCTCCTGGCCAGCGTCCCAGCATCCAGGTTTGTTTTCAACCTTCAGGAGAAAGAAACTGTGGAGAAGGTTCTCAAAGAACTGGTATGTATGAGAAAGAATTGGATATAGTTATGGGAACACATGTAAAAAATGGTATAATTTCCAATATTTTGAAACACTTATGCTATTGAAGAAACCTGTACTTTTTACATATTAAAGCAACCCACTTATTAATAAGATCGCTGTGCCAAAGTACAGGTTTCCTTTTTCTCCCCACCATTCAGATCTTGCCAGCCAAAATATTTGAAGTTGGAAACTGAATTAGACTTAGAGAGACCCGTTGTGAAGTTATTTTTCCTCCTAAGAAAGGCATTTTAAACTTCCTTTCTTAAAAAACCAAGCGATTTTTGACATCCTAGTGCTTTCTTCTGTAATAAGTAGGAATGCAATATTGCCTTTTGTGTCAAAAAGATGCAGCTCTTGCAGAAGTGAAAACAAATTTGTAGACCTTAATGGAGATATGGCAATTTAGATAAAATCTGAACTTAGCCATAGACATCTTTATATTTCCATGAAAAACCTACCATATAATCAAGAGGAAATCTGTAAATTGCACTTGAAGTTTTGCTTGGGTACCTCTTTTCCGCATGTGAACTTAATTTATAAAAAACATTCCTTGCCAAGTACAGAGAATAGAGCCATCCTCTAGCCTATCGATCTGGTGACAAAAGCTGTGGGTGAAGTCCTGATCTAAGCATGCACAGAGATATAAAATAGAACTATGAGTAATAACCAGCAGACTTCTTCAGTGAAACGGGCACCTAAATGATCTCATACAGGCCTAGGGCATGTACCAACATGGCCTTCCTGTCTGTCTGCCCTTCACTTCTACAGTCTGCCACTCTACATTGGTTTCCCTGCATATCACCTCTCAAGTGACTAAACACACTTTATTTTACTATTCCAAACAGGCAGCCACCCTCAGGTGCCTTCTTTTCAGAACAGGGCTGCTGTCTAGTTTAAATAATGGCTTTGGCATAATTATATTTGCATACATGTGAATTTTAGAGATGAGTATTGCATTGCTGCTCATCAACACATTCATGTCCTCTCAAGAGACTGCATCAGTTGTGAAAAGTGGAGGGAATGCATTGTATGCATTCTTCTAAAAAATAACAGAGCTAATTCGATGATGATGACTTCATGTGAGCACTGTGAAAGTCAAATCTTTTCTAAGGCATTCTTACTGTTCTCATTTTATGTGCACCTAACGGCATGCATAGAAGAGTTTCTGATTTTCTCAAGTGTAGGATATGTAGCATTCACTCCTACTAGAGAGCTGCTGCTATTCAGCACTTTGGAAACAGTGTAGTTTCTGGCTGCATTGTTCTCTTATACCCATATTCCCATATAGTTAACTGTTGGTTTAGGTCTGTTTATTATTGTAATTTTAGCAAATTATGGCTGGATTTGTGCAGTCAACAATCTATACTAGGAATTGAAATTATTTAAATGATTTTTTAGAATAGAGAGATTGTGAGAATGTTTCTCAGAAATTAATGCTTAACTAATGTTAGTTAATGTTAATTGCATAATTTAATTAACTAGCTGCTGAAGCAATTTAACATTTTTCAATGTTCTTCCTGTAGAGCTGGATTATGACTTTAAATGTTGTTTTGAATATCTGTCTTTACAGAAAGATCTGTCTGAGAAAGAGGTAAGTACAGAAATACTGCTTAATATAGACATTTACAATTATATGGAAACATAATTTAAGAAAACTGACGGCTCAGGAAGTTAGTTAAATATTGAGTCTAATGGGATTGCCTTCAAGTAAAACATAGGTTTGTATTTGCGGGACAGAGCTTTAGTTTGCTATCCTAATGTCATTTACTTATTTTCAAAGTTGAAAAAGAGCAATGTGTGAGTATTCAAGTTAGCACGTCATCCAACAGACTCAGTGGATAAGAAAACATGACACACAGCAGAATGTGGTACAGTTCTAGCCCTTAATGCTCTTCGTATGTAATAGAGTTTAAAAAAGGGAAGGAACTCAAACAAAACTCCACCATTGCACTTTTGTACTTCATCCACACTGTGTCAGCCTGACCGCAGGCACTGGTAGGTCTGGCTGCCATTTTGAGGGGAATAAAGTTAGATTTCCTTTTAAAGATGCTTTTCCTACTTAAGGTACAGTTATCTCAGGCAAAGATTGTTCTGATGAGCAGCTCAAGGAAATTGCTAAATTCAATTAAATAAAATTTAAATTGCTAAATTAAACTAAATAATTGCTAAATATTTTGAGTGTTTGCCAAAATTGAAGCATTTTATTTTTCACTCCTTTCCACTGGCATGTTGATTTTTCTCTGTCAAAATAAATCCTGAAGTAGTAAGGCATTCAACATTACCTTTGGAAAACATATTGTTACTAGCTGGGATATCCAGGTAAGACTGATATTTATACCCTTCACTTCTGGACATCTCCAAGCTGAGTGGAAGTTTTATAAATAATAAAACCAAAAATAAAACCAACATTCCCTATTCCTCCTCTAAAAATAAAGCCAGTATCTGTAATAATTCTGTATTACATATTGGTCTCAAAACGATTCTAAAAATCACATAACTACATACATTCCTGATGAGTGGTAAACTGACAGTTAAAAGATTTCCGTAAAATATGTAAATATAACTGGCTCCTGGTCACTACTGGTGTACTCAGACTAGTCATACAGTAATGTTTTCCATCTCTTCTAATAAAATGTGCTGATTTGGACTGTTTTCATTCAAAGTGTCCCCAGGTTGCCACATGTAACTGTGAGAAGGGCGAAAGAGGCCTTCCCGGCCCTGCTGTAAGTAGCTGTCATTTCTCAAATAACTGATACACAGTACAAATCAAGATTTATTTCATCGTTGGCATTTCTTTAGGAAATTATTTGAACCCAAATCCTGAGACAACAAAAGTTAAAGGTTCAATACGTAGTCCTCCATAGCTACATTGCACGGAAATGTCACACCAGTAGGAAACGCAGAGACCTGAGAACACCATGAGACACCCCCTCTGAAAAAAGAACAGTGTAATGTGGTGAGGCTCTGCTTTTAGCCACAGCAGTTTAAAAGGCAGGAAGGAGCAACTTCCCTGTGTAGAACAATAATTTACCTGTTACGATCAGACAACCACACCAAGTGGATCTCACTAAGCTAAAAATCAAGCATTAATATCTGAAAAGCTCTCTGAAAGCGAGAGAGCAAGCAGCTGAAGTGCTACAGACAACTGAGAGAAGAGACTTATAAAGAGGGTAAAATAGACGGAACTTCTTTCAGAATAGTCCTACAACTAGAACCCCTAAGCAAATCTAGGGGATTGTTCATACAAGGTTTGGTGGTCTAAACCCTGGTGACTGCAGGGTTTATGTTTCAAAAAGAACTCTGGGAGTTGAATGGTCTGATACTGTAACCCTAACATTGAAGTAAAGCATCAGAGTACCTTATGGTCCTTGCTTACAGTAGTCTCTTGTGCAAACAGTAGTTTTGTTTGGGTTATTATTCAATGTCTTTACCTGGAGACTGCAAGTACCACTTAAAACAAAAGCATACACCACAAAGGGTTCAAAAGAAAACAAAACAACCACTTGGCAAGCTGGGTAGCTATAAAAACATCTGATCACCTCTCTTCTTCAGAGGAGGCCTCGACAGGTCTTTGTTTACAACAAAGAGAAAAATAGCTGCCTATTGAGTTGGTCCTGCTGCTCCCAAAAACTTAATTTCAAGGTTACAGTAAATGCAATTTTAAAAAATAAATCTATAGGAGGCAAATATCCTAAATATTAAAAAAAAGCCCAACCAAACAAAACCAAAACAAAACACAAAAGTGTATATACTGTAAAATAAAATTATTTGACCAACATAAAAGAATTTTATTTTGTGTTTTCAGGGTAAAAAGGGTCGCACTGGTGATGATGGAGCTCCAGGCCTGAAAGGAGCAAAGGTGAAGTGATTTTTCAGATTTAGGAGACAGATTTGGTACTTCATTAATATGGAAAGACTATTCTAATAGTACCCATGTACTTTCCACCTGTGAATTTCTTAAACTTCATCTACTTCCTTTTGCTGTAGTAAAGACTAAGTTCCGTTACATATTAAAATGTTACATCTAATGTATAAAAACATCAGAGTGCAAAATGAAAGAACTGGTATGCTTCCTGTATTGCATTGAGATATCTACTCAGATAATCAGGACAACACTATCTTATCTTGATTTTACTGATCTTGATGTTGGATTATTCATAGGGGGAGCCAGGTCTTAATGGAATCCCAGGACGAGATGGAATAGAGGTAAAAAAAGATTTTTTCCCCTTCTTCTCCAGTGAGCAACATTCCTCTAGGGCAAACCACCATTTTACCACTTTTTTTAATTATAATAGCAAATTTCAATTCTTGTTTACCAGCTAATGATTCATTAACAGTAAAAGAACTGAAAACATTATCATTGCTTAAAGAAAGGGAATAATTCCTTCTTATGAGTGATCTAGAAAATACTCTCTACTAACACATAGCTCCTCCAAGAAAGCGTGAAAAGCTCTGATATGATAATCTAAGACAGTTACAGAAATTGACACTCTGCCTGTATCTTTATGGGACAGGGTAAATTTTTCATTTAGCAAATAAAGGATCCAGTGTGTAATAGCAATGAAAAATCTGAGTGAAATACATATAGGATGCAACTGTAGGACCAGCCTCTTAGTACTTAACTTTGAATTCATTCACATATAAATCACTCTATTCTCTACTTTATATTTTCTTATTTATTCAGTACATCCTTTTTAATTAGTGACTTTTTTCTGGCTTTCTTATTTTAGCATGTTTCTCACTAAGATGGAAATATGAACTCTAGCTGATCTGCTTTTACATCATCAAAATCCCAGTCTAAAATGACACTTTCATAAGATTTGTTCATGCATACAACAGCATCGATCATGACCAGTAGGTGCAGTATTTAGAGACATACTGCCATGTTTATCAGAGAACATCTTTTCTACCTAGTTGTTCATTATAAACTGAAATGCTGCTTTTCTAGAGAGAGTAGAATGTTAACCGTGAATATGCACATTCTTACATTTGGGTTATTTATCCTCACAACCTGCTTTGCTTTTTTATTTTCCCAGGGGAAATCTGGATATAAAGGAGAGAAGGTACTAATTTTAGTCAGAACTTCTGCTTACATAGAGATATTTGATGTTATTATTATTTATTATGTATAGTGCCATATTTTTTATAAATACTAGTAATTAACAATAACATCATCTAACCAGCTGCTGCACAAGCTCTAATAGAAGATGTGTCCCTTCCCCAATGAATTTACAGCACAACTGCTATTATATGTCATGAATAGAATGACCTTTAGGTTTTCAACTGAAACACCCAAAGAATAAGGATGATATGTTCAATATACCGCGTAATTATTTATTCCTGTTCCATTCTAGGGTGAAAGAGGTGAATGTGGAATCCCAGGGATAAAAGGAGACAGAGTAAGTAGCCACAAAGTTGTTAGGCTTTCAGGAAACAAAGTTAAAATACAGAAAAACTGCACAATTGCCTGAATAATAACCATGGTGATAGACTTAAGACAAATATTAATTCTAACAGTGAGGGAAATTAACAAATGACAGTTTTAAAAAATGAAGTGAGCAAGGATAGCATTTGCAGTAACTTTCTCAGTTTTTTCTCATGTGATTCCTCTTAAGAGCAAGCCTAAGCCTGTTTACAACAATGGAAAAATTCTACTTGACTTTAACAGAGACAGAAGGCTTAAAGTAGCAAGCAAAGGGAATGAGAGGTGAAAATGAAATCAAGGCTTCTAACACCAATCTTCAAGAGTTGGTATATAATGGCTGTGAATAATTTAAATGAAACAAACAGAGTTTAATCCTGGATTACTGGTCCTTAATAATTAACTCTGTTCATTCTTACTCTGTATTCTAATACTTGCTGGCTGCTGAACTCCTCTTTAATTTTTATTTTAATGTAAAGATATCTAAATAAGATACCTTAGCAAAAAGTTCTCTAAAAGTGTTTTTGACCAAATCTAAATACACATGAAAGTATCCTTTTTTTCACCTGCCTTTCAGGGTCCTGAAGGTCCAGTAGGCCCCAAAGGAACAAGAGGGCTACAGGTAAAAGAAAAAAAAAAAAAAAGAAAAAATTACAAAAACAACAATACCTTGCTCCCTGGGAGTCAAAGCTCTGAAATAATATACCACAACCATCATGGAAACTTTGAGTCACTGTGTTCAAGGCATCCAAAATCTATCTTCTTAAACAGCAAAATTAATGAGAATTTGGAGGAGCAGTCTAGACAAATAAATCATCCTTATAATTCATTCAGTCTCAAAGACCACAGCAAATACAGTTCCATAAAAAGCAAAAACACTTATTTCCCATTCAGTATCTTAACTATTTTATTATCTCACAGAAGTACATGGAAACACTTTAGTCTCTTTTCATCCCAATATTCTTGAACTGAAGGTCAAGAAGCTTAGCAAGAAACATCATAGATTTTTCGGTAAATCTTGACTACAGATTACCTTTAATTGTATTCAAATAAAGGGAAAGCCAAATTCTCTCCTCCAATTACCAGACCCAGCTCCAACTGAGTTGAGCAGCTGAATCCATACATGTATGCATTGGAAAGCAAAACTTCTGTTCTAAAATGTTTGTAACGTATTTTCTTGCAGACTATAGCAAATCAGACATTGTTTTTCAAGCTACCATCGTTCTGAAAGCTTGAAAAATCTCATTAAAACCACTCCTGTTTTAATAGGGTCCACAAGGACAATCTGGAGATCAAGGGCCTGAAGGCCTCCAAGGATCAAAGGCAAGAACTGCACTATTTCTTCTCTTTCTTAATGTTAAAAGGTATTAATACAGCCTCACGACAATAATGCTTTTATCCTTATACACCATACCCTTCTTGTAGGGGATGCATTTTAATGTGACATTCCTAATAAATCATATACTCTTTGTATTCTACAGGGTTCCTAAGAAAGATCTTAATTTACTCTTTATATTGGATTCAGGTCAAAATCACACTCCAATCTTTTCTCACAGTTAAAATATGGCAACATCACAGAATATTACTTAGCAGCAGTGCTGCATTACTTTTCTTCAGTTTACAGTTTAAAACTATTTATTTTTCCTAAATGCCAAGCAGGATTTCTGTTTGGGATCTCAAAAGAAATCTTCTTTTGAAAATGTAATTCTCAAGAA
This sequence comes from Tringa tobata, assembly GCA_033628505.1. Taxonomy (NCBI): domain Eukaryota; kingdom Metazoa; phylum Chordata; class Aves; order Charadriiformes; family Scolopacidae; genus Tringa; species Tringa tobata. The sequence goes on from JAHREE010000444.1 coordinate 3,760,015, forward strand.
GAACTCTATAGCTCAGAATGAGTAGTCCCACTGTTTACTGATGCTCAGCGGAAGTTATGTGAAAGTCACAAGGATGAGCACAATTCAGGCCGTAGTCTTGCAATGGGCCCTCTGCAGGTGGGCCTCAGAAATCACCCAGTGCTTCACTGCAAGATCCAGTCCCCTCTGTAAACATATTTTTGGTTTGTTTGTTTGAAAAATGTGTGATTTACATTTATTAAATCCTTGAGATTTGCTGGGTTTATTTCTTACTTACCCCACTGTAAATTCCAGGTATACCAATGGAGATTATTTCATTCTGTGGTTCTGTGATGACTAGATTCCTTTATCATAGTGGTTTAATGGAAGATTCAAGTATCACTGGCTATTAGAGACAATTATGAGAACTGTTTTAACTTCATTAACAGAGACCACAGTTATACTTTGCTTCTCAGAAGACCCATAAACTGAGTAATTCAGCCAAGCCTAATGTGTTTTTCAGCTACTGAAATGCATGTTGTTGTGGAGAAAGACTTGAAAATAAGTTTATAAAGGACATTTTGATGTCTCTCTTGATATCTCCTTTGCACCATATTTAGAGCACCTGCTGGACAGCAGCGAGGCATAGAGCAGTTGGGTGTCAAAACTCTCATATCCCACATGAAACAAAACATTTTTCCTTTTGCTTAATCTGGGATGACTTAGTACAGGAAATACCAACACTCTTAATAAAGGAAATTCTGAAGCAACGAAAGGGAGAACAGATGAAATGCTGTGTAAGACAATTCCGATGAGCTGAAATTCAGGATATACAAACTGAGTTAAACTGATTTCCCTAGACACAAATTTATAAGCAGAATTGTTTCTTTTTTCATTCTTTGAAAAGGGTGAAAGAGGTCTCCCTGGGCCACCTGGTTTGCCTGGAGAGACTGGAATAGGACTGCCAGGCCCAAAGGTACAAGCATCTCTCATCTTCTATATTACATGTATTACAGGATAAGAACGAAGACTGAGACAGCTGAGATAATATACTTGCTGATACATGAGAAACTTCCAGCCCCCAAATGCTGCTTTTATAGTACTGGAAAGGTATTTTGTATGTTGATCAAAACTGTTTGGAAAAAAAAAAGTACATTTTAAGTATGTACTTTAAAGGATTTTTTAACGGTAGTTCTTATGCTTGTCATAACTCAATCCAAGCAGTGTACGGCTGAGTGAAAATGCATATATAGTCTTAAACAAAAATTATCCTCTGAAAAACAGGGACTGGCATAAAGAAAACAGAAACATATGATAGAAATACTGACTTCTTAGAAAAGGACAATAAGCGATACATAATGTATCAGGCATATGATGAGAATAACTAACCATTTAGATTCTGTCTTCTCTCAAATGCAGAACTGAGGCTGTCCCCTAATGCTATGATACTGCACCAGTTCAACCTCTGTTGGGTCTTGCATGCTGTATGACTCTGAGGATACTCAGATTTTCTCTGTCTTTCCTGTATTCTCCTACATCAAGTATTTCAAGCACAGAATGTCTGAGGAGTTGCTATATGCTGCACACATAGAAATACCTAAATCAGGCATTTTCAAAATACATCTTTGTTTGAAGGGTGACACCGGCTTGACAGGAAGACCAGGCCCTGTTGGCCCACCTGGAGTTGGTGAGCCAGGACTTACGGTATGTCTATTTTTCATTTGGTAAGAGGGAAGCAGGACAGAAAGGAAAAATTCTCAGTGCTTCCCTGTTAAAAGGGATATATGTGTATTAAATGATACCACCTTTCTTCCACTAGTTCTCATTCTCATACCTGTGACATTGTCTGACTTTCATTTCCCGCAATAAACTGGAAATGTTTCTAATTCCTTAACTTTTCTAATTATCTTAGTCTCCAAAGCAGCTATGAAAAAATAACACCTAATGCAAAACCACACAAATATTTAAATAAATTTGTCCCCTGATCGATTCAAATCCAGATGTGGTAACTTTGACTGCTTTTCAGTATCACTAGAACATTAACATCAGCATGGTTTTGAGGGAGAGACTCCCTTTCAACCACCGTAACACTAGAAACAGTCATACCTAAACAACATCAGTAAAGACATTCAGATTGCCTAAGTGGTCCCAGGCAACAATTTGACTAGTATTGCCTTTACTGGAGATAATAGAGGGAGAAACACACAAAAAAATCTGACTTTCAGAATTTATAGCAGGTTTGGCTCCCAAGTCTCTTCCTTCTTTTCTTTCCCTTCCTCCTCCTGATAGCCATAAATTCAACCTCTTTGTGGTAATTCAGAAAATCAGTATGCCAATTTTATGGTTGCTTTTTTCAAAGTGTCAGACTGCATCTTTTACGGAGCTATTTACATTACAGCAGACTCAAATTCATTTCTCATCAGCTGGATGCAAGATCCCTAGTGCAATTATGAGGGACATTCTGTGCAGTTTTTTCACAAGTAACTTTTCCCCATTGACAAGGAAAGCTTTGCAATAATCATTTCAAAAGAGGTGCTCCAACGAAAAACAGGAAGATGGTTTGGTAACTGAACTGACTGATCTCAACCTACCTGAAAATACGCTACTGGAGAAGAGTGAGTTCTTATTGAAGAGTCCAAAGAAAAGAGCATTACTAATAAGGCCAGCAGTAACAGTCAGTCAAAGTGAGTCAGTACTGCTTCCTGAGTCTCTTCAATAACAGCACTGAGAAAAAAGCCACTTTAGTGGGGAAGAGGTGCCTGTGATGTACATCTCTGTAAGCCACAACAGCTGCACTGGTATAATAAGAGATTCTGATTTTTAAAAAATATACTAAAGGTGTTTTTTAAGTTTACTTTAAAGCATATTTGCTTCAAAAGAGTTTTCTTTTTATGGCTGAATGCAGTGTAATTATCTTTACCTACGAACTAGGCATAATTCTAAAGCTCTATGCAGAGGAAGCAGAAGCATATTTAGGCTACGCACAGCTACATCTACCAGCATTCTGTGATTGTGTAATCTCAAGGAATACATCTGAGGGGAAAAAAAAAAACCACAGATGCAGGAAAACACTGTAAAGCAGGCTCAATATGCACAGTTTTGAACTTGCATTTAGTGAAAGGTTTTAGTTGTCTTACTTGCCCCTTGTGCTCCTATCAGATCTGCTTACAAAAAGAAGGGCATGCGATTATTCCCTTCAATTACAGTCAAATCTCTCTGCAGCTCCTTCTTCAGTATTACTCTGTATGGTCTTTAATCAGGTTCTCCCTGTCTCTCATGATTATATTGATACATTAATAAGGATTAGTAACAATTTGGAAACCAAACTAAAGTTTAGGGAGTGAAGACTTCAAAAGTATAAGGAATACGAATTTTAGCCACATAACATGTGATTCATAAGTAACAAGAAAAGTGAAACTGCCTGCCTTGTTATTGCTGCAGGCCAGAATACTCATCATTTATTCACTGTGAATATCATATTACTGTATTACTTTTAACAGGTTATAACTACACCAACAATTAAAGACGAGTTTAAAACCAATAATGACATGGAACATGCTGCTGTTGATTTGAGTGATTAATACATACTCTAGGCCATTTTAAACTTGTGTTAACAGGGGCCTCAAGGACCACAAGGTGTTCAAGGAGAAAGAGGTTCACCAGGAGAAGGGCTTCCAGGAGCAAAGGTAAAGCAGTTGAAACATTTTAAGACCTGAGTAGCACCATTAAATGAGTACACGCCAAAACAAGTCCATAGCAGACATGGGAATCAGAGAAAGTAGCTTGTAAATTAATAATAACATTCAGCACCGATTAACCCAATATATTCTCATAGAATTCAATCAGTCCAAACATGACTTCTTGGTACATCTAACCTTTGGGACCTGTAAAGCTGATATTTAATCCACCTTGATTTGTGGGATCTAAGCCTGGAAAGAATTCCAGATATAATTTAAAACAGCCTCAAGCATCTAACTTTAAATATTATAAAAGTGATTCCTAGATGAAAAATGTAGCTTTTTGTTGTTGCTTTTTTCTAAAGCAACTTCTAAGTTTCTAAGGCTTCTAAGCTTCTTAAATACCTCGGCCATTACCTTATACATTTTAGCAGAAATCTGAATTCAGTTTGTGGGAAAGAAAGCTGATGTTACTAATTTTCAGATCCAGTGGAAGTAACGATGGCAGTAGTTGCACCTACACAGACAGAATCACTAGACCCACTGAAAGCTCCTTTTGCTGCCTGCTGCAAACCAAGTCCCAGACCAAGTTGTCATTTGACCTTTGGTTACTGTAACGAAGTGACACAGCTTGTATATGAGCTAAATAAATAACTAAATGGTTCACTCATTTTTATGCGTGCACCAAGGCAATTTGGGGAAAACAATACAAAATTGTTTCACATGTGCAGGCCCCAACTGTTCCTTTACTAAAAATCTTAGGATTTTTGCTTAGCACAAGGCTGTAGTCAGGGAGGTTTAAATTTGACTGCTGCTAGCAACATAGCATCTCTAGACATCCAGTATATATTTTATGATGAATTATATAAATTATCTAACATCATTGTTGATGGCTTGTATTTCCTTAGCAGATCTCATGCATGAAAACAAACAAAAAAGCAATTTGAAGAAAATGCATTTAGAAAACCCTCCATTGCCACTGAAATACCAATTTGTGAAACACTACAACTAATAAGTAAAGCGCAGCACCAATGCACAGTGGGAACAAGTACAGAAGAATGAGTAATCTAACCAAAAACTATTGAGGAATTGAGACAGGCAGAATAAAATAATCAAAATGGAATTCTGCCAGCATTATTGGAACCCTTGATTCTATAAAAAATTTACTACTTTTTACTGCCAAGACTGACCTGGAGCCAAGCATGTATCAACAGAGTCTATTCGTATCTCTAATCCTATTTATGGCTGCCAAGTATGTCAGCTCTCTGGTTTTAAACACATTTTAAACAGGTGATTTGCTAATCTGAAGAAAATTTTACATTTGCTTTCCTCAGAACATTTTTACTACAAGCTCACAGTTCAGTAAAAAGGAAAATGAAAGCAGGTGTTCCTAAACCATCAGGAGTAAAGTATGTTATTTTAAACAGAAATCCCCATAATGTTTTTCAGTCAAAGTTAAAATGATGGAATTGGTTATGAGGGAGAGAAAAGACCTGTCTGGGGCATAAATTCATTGCCTTGGGTGATTCTGTGACAATTTACACAAGCTAACAATCTGTCTTGACATTAACAGAAGTACAAGAAAGCACAGTATTTCTGTCCTTAATAGTAACCTGCATTTTCCCCAAGATCCCTGTTTTGTAAATAAACATTTAGAAAGACAATGATATTTACAAATAGACTTCTACAACAATACAGTTTGGCCTGGTATTTATTCTGGCAAAATTCTTAGTGAGATCCAGATCTTCATTGCCACACTTTATTACCCATGAAACAAATATGCAGAATTCAGCTTTCAGTTAGTCTCATTCATTAAATCAATTGTGGCTTTACTATTGATTTGAGGGGAAGCACAACAGGACCTTAAGCAATTAAAGTGGGCAGAAAGATAAAAAGAAGCTTGTTCAGCTCTTTCATCAGCAATTTCAAATTGTGAGCAAGCTCATTTGAAAAGATGACCTCTTTGGTATCCTGGAAAACAGATCCAGGAGCTACCTTCTGGTTCTTCTCATTTTGGTTTTCATGATGACAGAGCAAACAGTGTCTCTACTTACTTTAGAGAGAACAGCTGTAGAGCTGTGTGTTTCTACAGTTAACATATTATTTTTTCATGTAGGGAGACCGTGGTTTTGACGGACCAAAAGGCCCTCGTGGACTTCCGGGCATCAGCATTAAAGGTGAAAAGGTGAGCAGTAAATACACCAGGGGATTAACAAAGTGCCAGTAAATCTACATAATACAAGGTTGATACTCACTACAAAAGGTGTAATGAGGCAAGGAACCCACAATAAGCCCTGGATAATCAGGTATTTTGTAGAGACATTTATGCCCAATAAACTCTCCCAACCTATTTTAACATCTCTTCATATTAAAATAGGAAATATTACAAAAAGCATCTAATTCTGTGGGAAAGTTAAAGTTTAGAAAGGGAAAAAGAGACCAGCAGTTGTTTGCCATTGAACCAGCAGAGAATAAATGCATATATGAAAGACAAAAGGTCAGATCCCCAGCTTCACTGACTTCAGGAGAGGGTAAGTCAACACGTACTGGTGCGAGAGCTGTCCCAGATTGTTTCTGTATCTTTACAAAACTAAGCAATTATACTTTGTTTGCCAGGGTGAATTCGGTCCTCCTGGTTTACCTGGGCCAATTGGATTACCTGGAATTGGAATTCAAGGAGAGAAGGTGCATTTTCACTTCCCCCTCATCCCACACTGAAATGTGTAGTACCAAAGAATATTTGATTTTTATTAATTACTTAACTAATCTTTTCAGGGAGTGGAGGGCCCAAAAGGACCACCCGGCTCTAGAGGGCTACCAGGACAGGGACTACCTGGACCAAAGGTTAGGGAATTTTCTGAAGTAAAAGCTACTGTGCTCTTTTTACTGTTATGTTTCCTAATTAAGAAATGGTCTCTCTCTATCTTTCTGCTTGTTAAAGTGCTGAACACCAATATAAGTATTGACACAGCTGCAGGAAATTATTTTCTTTATTACAGATCTGTACAGCAGATCCTACTCCACAAAAAGTCTTGATAAACCAATGCCACACCTATCCATTTAGGTTTTGGCTTGGCTCACCATAGAACCTTTGAGGTACTACATACCAGACAGTGAACTGCACTTTTTCTGATACATTTCCATAGAAAGGATTGTCTGCCTTGAACTTGCCATTTCATCGTAACAGGTGCAGGTGCAGTACAGCAATTCCAAAAAGTAGTTGCACTTAACACAGAACATCACCAAACTTTCAATATCCTGTTTTACCCTAACTGTACTCTTTCCATTCCAGAAAAATACATTCCTACCCTACAGATTGGCTGCCTTCCTTGTTACTTCTGCTGCTTGTTGTCTCACCTGACTTTGTGTATTTACTGTATCTAGCATTTAAGAATTGTCCAAGGTATAATGAAGATTACCCTTCCTGAAGGAAAACTGTCCAAATAATTTTGCCTTGACTGATTTGCAAAATACAAAACTGTTAATGAAACGCATCACACTTGAAGTGTTTGGAATGGAGATTAAAATTGATTTTCTGAAAAAGGTGATAAACTTCTGAATCTATTAAAGGATATTAAAGGATACTATAAAAGAACTAGAGGTGTAAGTGGGTCAAGGTCCATGCCAGGTAAAGTATTTTGCAGCATCAGAGATCACCTCTTACATTTTAAGTGATTGTGCAGGGAATTGGTGAATTGTCTGTGGGTGTCAGATAGGCTCCTGAAATATGAGCTACTTTGGCAGGAAACATTTACAGTGACATATAATTATAGATTTACAGCATTAATCATTTCCACACACAACTTTTTGGTGACACCCCAAAACAAGCTGTAGATCCCCAATCTTTGTGACCAAGGGTTTAATACATTATACTGAAGACAATATCACACTAATCTTTCTTTAAATATAAGCAACAAAGAATATGCTTTTATATTTTCCCATGATAATGCTGTCAAAAAACAATTTCCATTTAAGGGTGAACAAGGATTGCCAGGAGAGACTGGAGTGCCAGGAGAAAGAGGTATTGGAGAACCTGGTTCTAAGGTACATTGTTAATAGAGGAATAATTTTATTTATTTGGATTTGAAATTTGTGTTTCCCGAGAATCCTTTCTGTAAGCACTTAAAAATAGGTTTAGACATAAAATTTAGGTTCTTAGTCATTACAATTTTTAGCACAGACTTTCAATAACCTCTAGAAATGGGAACAGTTCTGTACAAAAGCAGTAAGATTTATTATGACTGAACATTTCTATATGCCCAGCCCATGCTCAAGTCAGTATTGCATACAGCTCATCTACAGCTCTGTCCAGAAATCCATCCAGAACATTAAACAATTGCCAGAACTCGCAGTCCCCAGTGTAAACTAAGCTATAGCCAGAACTGGTGAAAAAAAAGCACTGAAAAGTGGTTATTGCACTGGTCCTTCCCTTTTCACACAAGACAGGATGCGAACAGAGCAGCAGCTACATCCTCACACCTTCATACGAAAAATAAGCTGTGCTACTAGACAGAAAGCACACTTACTTAGAGGAGTGGAAGCTGTAACCAGATTATCTCAGTGCTAAAGTGTCCAAGATATTAACCAGTCCCTATGTCATTAACAGCCAGATTAACATAAATATGGGAATAGATGAAAAAGTACTTTTTTGATGAGTAGAAAGGCACTGGGCTGTCCTGGTTTTGCTCTAGTTTGTTAGGGTTTTGAGACAGGGGTTGGAAAAGGCAAGAAACTGTTCAATTTCTTTTTTTAATTTCACAAAATATGGTAATGCTGAGTGAGCCCATTTGACCTCAGATGATCTCGTTTCATCTAAAACCAGGTCAGGCTCTTGAACCTGGGCTGATGACAATTCCACCTCCATTAATAGATTTGCACTGATATTCAACAGCAAGATGTCAATCATCATGCCACAATCAGCTCTATCTGATACTTACTTTAAATGCTGCCACTTAATGAAATTATGGCAATTTTTTTAAGAATAAGTTGGAGCGTTAATAGCTAATAATATTAAGTGCATAGATAAAATGCACAGTTCAAACAATCATACAGTAGGATAATTCCAGATACATGACAGTTGTCTTCATAAAAAACTGCAAGATTTGGGTTCATATGCAAAAATATTTGCTCTAAATATATATACAGTTTAGTAAACTTTTAAAAATAGACTTTCTTGATTCAGAGAAAGAATAGTACGAAGTCTGCATTTAATAGAAGGACTTACTTTTTATTGATGTCAGGGTGAGCCAGGCCCTTCAGGACTGGCAGGTCTGCCTGGTCTTCCAGGAGAAGATGGAGCCCCTGGGCAAAAGGTTGGTTATCTCTCTCTGCAGTCTACCTGCTTCCCTCCAAGCTTTCCTACTGTTCTCTCTGTGGGGAAGCCTAGAAGAGAAAGTGTTCATGGACACTCAAGGGGAATGTTTCAAGGGGAAAAGTAGCACATTTTTCACTGAAAAAAAAATTTCAAACATACTTTTTTAGGGAAAACTTTTTCCTTTTTTTTTAGGTGGGGGGTTGTCTTTTCTTGTTTACATTTGTTGGCTCTTTTTAATCCACCAAATGACTTGCAACTCAGAAGGGAAAACACTAAAATGGCTACAGGCAACCTTTTGGAGTCTCCCAATCATGGTGTTTTCCTAGAATCACAAACCCCATATATTTAAAGATTATATACTCAGAGTGTTCAGCCATCACTAAGGAAACACACTACTTCATGCATTCTACCCAGAGTTTTACAATTTCTGAATATGGAAAGAAAATCCTGGGCCCGCTGATGTTAGTGGGAGTTTTGCCATTGACTCTATGATATCAGTGAGCTTGTTCAAGTGGATATAGAGTTATCTTGCACCATGTCTATGCAGTACTCTGAAACCTCTGAAATGCTGCTTTGATTTTCCTATTCCAGGGTGAACCAGGGTTACCTGGTCTTAGAGGTCCTGAAGGTGCTCCAGGGATTGGAATACAGGGGGAAAAGGTGAGAATTTCTTACAAAAGGTGACACTCAAAATTATAATGTTCTAGGAATAGGTTTTTCAAAACTTTCTCTTTTTTGTTCTATTATAAGTAATGAAAAAATATACCTCAAGGAATAGGTTAAAGAGTGCTTCTGAAAGCATTTAACTGCACAGTTTATTTCAGCCTCAGCCTAAACCAACAACTTTTTAAAGAGCAAAGTTAATAAAAGACAACCCAGGAAATATTTTTCTTTTTTTTTTTTTTTTAAATAACAGCACACAGTGGCTCACAATTTCCAGTGCCTGTGGTAGTATCTGGTCCAAGAAGTTCACAAAGAGCTAATTGGGAATACTACTTCTCTTAGTAGAAATAACTGGATCAATCTTTTAGATTCTGGCTCTTGTACTGGTCTTCTGTATTGATTCACAGGTGAAGAAGTAATTCCGTTTTCCCATATCAGCAATTGTGTCCTCTGAAATAAAGGCACTGGAAAATGCTGGGATAGCTGTCCAAGACATTGGACAAGACATACAGAGATTAAATGTCACAATAGAAGAAAAATAAAGATATTAAGTATCACAATAAGAAGCTGGAAGGATTAAAAAACTGCAGAGAAAGGAAAATCAAGACATCCACCTGTTTTGAGATTACTTTGCTAGGGTATACATGCAGATAACATGATACAGCAATAAAATTAATTACTGTGTTAGAACTTTTTCAGAATTATTCTGGACTTATAGCTGTTTCATTTTGTTGTAATTATTAGAGCCTAATAATACGCTTAAATAGCAGTTATCCCTTTAATAACTTTATACTATCTATTTTGAGCTTTTTAGCTCAAAAACTTTGAGAAGTATACACTGAGGGCATCATCATCAACTGATTGGCCCTATTTGCCTTTGAATTAAAAATAAGTACCTTCAAGCGAATTCTCTTTTCCTGTTTTGATTATTTCTCTTAGATAGTATCTTTTTTTTTTGTAATTACTTGATTTTTCAGCTGCAAGGATGCAATCTTTAAGACTCCTTTTGATTCTTACTTTTTCATAGTATTCACTGGTAAATCAGTTAATTTAATTCAGATGGAATCTATGTAGCTTTAACTACACAAATCCAAAACTGGGCAACTACTGAGGAGAATTAACTGACTTGCCAATGAAGGCAATAGGAACAGCTCATGTGCACCAACTTCACTATCTTTTACTGATATTAACAATTAATTTCAGTTAGCACATTCTTAATATTGTTTGGTGTGTGTGACATGCCTTCTCCATTTTTATAGGGAGATCAAGGTCAGAGAGGAATACGTGGATTAACAGGACCAACAGGAGTGCCTGGACCCGCTGGAGCTAAAGTAGGTTTATCACCATGTTATGTGTGTAAAATAGCCCTCCAGAGCTATGCTTTGCTGCAGATCTCAGAAACAACTGTGCCAGAATGAACTTGCTTCTTAAAAAAGAATTTAAAAAAAAAGTTCAGCTAAGGCTTCTCTTAGTAAGACACACCCTATAAACATCTAGAAGCATTTTTTAAAAAACTTTGCATTTACCATATTGCTTCCTTGTTTGGAAGTCAGTTTGGAAAAAGTTAAGGGACACTAATAATGGTACTTTTATACTGAAATATTTGAGAAGATAGTATGGTGTACAGCATATACATATGTGACAGGACTTTATTGTCCCTTAAACTGACTTATGGCTAATATTCTTTTATGGATATGGAGTTTCTATTCAAATACTCAGTACTCACTGAAAGTGAGAGAAGGGATACTCCAGGTTTCTCCTTCAGTTTCTTATTAAGTCTTATTAAGTCCTCACATAAGAGGAAAAATGAAAAGGGGTTTAAAAGTACACTAAAAGGACTATTTAAAAAAATCTACTTCCTCTAATAGAAAAATATACATGTTTTCAGCATACTTACACAGCTGGGCAGGAGGCACTGAGTGCTGGATGTGCTAGACCACGTCTCGAGTACACCAATAAAGTGGTTTCTAATAACATACATTTGTTCAGTAACTGAGAAAAACCTAATTTCTATTGAAAAATCAGAACTATGCTTGTTATCAGTTCTTCCGACAGATTTCCACATAGAACAGAATATTAGAAATTCTAACAGAATTTAAATTTAATATTATAATTTTTTTGAGAAATGTTTTCTCCATGAGATATTCATGCTCACTTTCAGAAAAATCCATAATTTTTACTCTCCTTCCTTCACTACAGGGAGAGCCTGGTGTGCCAGGACGCCTTGGAATGCCAGGCCCTCCTGGAAGAGCTGTACCTGGACCAAAGGTAACATCCACACTCCAGCTCCTAGTGCTTATAAACACAGAGTGAAAACTGTGAAGGTAGCATGCCATTATTCATGTAAATAATTTCAGCCTTATGAGGTCAACTAAAACTTCGTCTTTCCTAGGAACACAGTTACCGACTTTACCCAGTTTAGTTACCACCATGCCCTGGTACTAACTGTATGCCAGCTTGAGGTGTGGCCTACCTATGTTCATCTCTTTATTTTGGATAACCTTGGATATCAAAATACTTTTCTTTCTTCTGCTTTTGGTGTTTAATGTTTGCAATAGCAATAAATAAAATTAGTTGTTACATTTGATATATATAAATTTTTATATCAGAATTCCAAAACTACTGACTGTGATTGGTGTTTAATAAAATACATAACTAGAGTCTACATTTTTTTTATTGCAGGGTGACATTGGGTTACCTGGTCTTGCTGGACCAATTGGAGAACCAGGTTTTGGGCTTCCTGGGGCAAAGGTAGCTCCTAAATTGGTAAACTAATTTCTGGTAGAATTGTAAAATAAGGCAGGATTTCGGTGAAGCAACAGCAAATCACGTAGGATTGCCAAGCGTTGCACAGTTCTCAACATGTATGTCATACCACACAGGCAGAGTACAAAGATTTGCAGAGCCAGAAAACCATGGATGGTTAATCTTCCAGACTCCATGAACCATAAGCTTTCACATGCAGAGAACCAGGAGAAAAATAACCGGTTTTAATTGATGAGGGGTCAATACAGAGTGAACACCTGGTTAACGTGCTTACAACAGCCTACCTGTCAAGCACGGTTATATTTTCTCAGCCAGGCTTCTTTGCTTCATTCCTCATTTTGACACAGGGTAATCCAGACTCCAAAAAGATCTCAGGACTTGGGCCAAACTGGCAATGTGAGAAGAGATGCCCTAAGTACTGGAAGAAGAACATGAACAAGTTAATAACCTACAATAATCATTCACATAGTAAAACACCTTAGCAGACAGACAGATAAAACCAACTTTGCCAAAAAAGTTTCATTTTCATGGAAAATTTCCTGGTAGCAATTGTATTTGCATTCACCTCAGCTATTTTTCCTGCCTTCATCAGGGTGATCGAGGTCTTCCAGGACCGCCAGGACCCTTTGGGCCAAAAGGAGATGGTTATCCTGGCCCACCTGTAAGTTTATAGACTTTTTCTTTTAATTTGAATTGGGAACAAATAGGTGCTCCTCCAAAGTGATTAGCCTCCATGCCTAGCATAGATTTGCTGGTCTAAAAGCCTAAAAATGCTCCTCAACTGTGGAAATGTATTTCAGCATAGAAGGAAAAAGAAATCTCCCTCTGAAGTAGTTACATGGGTACTCAGGGTAACTCAGGGTAACACCATCTTCCAAAACCACTAAAAAAGCAACTATTGTCCAAAGAGCCAGAAGAGCAAATCATCCCCAGTTCTGTTCATTAGGTTGTTGCAGGTGTGGCAAATAATTGGTTGATCCACAGTTTTTAGAGAGGTCTTTACTGGTAGATATGACCACTCCCTGAAGAAAGGAAACAAAGAGAAAAGGCTCCTTCCTCTCCCTTCCTTGCACGGTTATGCAGCACTGGCCTCACGTATCTCGTCCTCTCAACAGTGTGCTCCACCAGCCCTGGCAGCTACATGCCTGGGCAGTGAGGAAGTCCCAGGAAGACTGCTGGCTAGAGTTAGGGAGTTTGGTGATACACTACCGTTTATCTGTGCTAAAGACAACAGTAAAAATGCATGCAATTGCCACATTGAGGAATAAAAATGAATGAATGTCAAAATGGAAATTGGAATTCAATTTATAATACTTCCTGATATTTTTGTGCAATCTGATGCAGAACTGCTTCTGCACTTGCCTCTCCAGATCAGACTCCTTTTGTCTTCAAATACGTGCAAGCCTCCTGCATGACATGCAACACAAATGCAAATGCCACTGACACCACTTCTAGCTTATCAGGGTAGAATTTAACTAATTGTAGGCCACAGTGATCCCACTAAGAGACAATATATTCAAGATACTACCATATTAATGTTAACAAAAGCATATAGTCAATATAGCCATAAATTAAATTAATATTCTCTCTGTGTATAAAATTTCAGGGCTTGCCAGGCCTTCCTGGGATTCCTGGTGAACCAGGCCCAGATGGAGTTGGACTACCAGGACCTAAGGTACAGACCTTAACTTCTAGAAAAGTAAATGCATGTGTGTACTCTTCTTCACGCAGATATAATTCCTACCCATAGGTCACAGTCAGAAGACCTTCTTAATCCATCTTTAAATAACTTGTCCATATATAAAAGGTAGATCCCATAGAAGATCTTGAAGATTCACTTCAGAACTCATTCTGATGCTGATTAGTTGCGGGATTACTGCAACTATACAGGCAGTTGAAGGATTGACTACAGCTATTTAAATACGCTTAACGTCTCTTAAAAGGGCATACATCTTTTTTCCACTCACCTCCAACCCCTAGCTATCTGAAGGCACTGATACGAAAAAAGCCAGGACAGTGCCAACGTGCGGATAGAGGCTGATTCAACTGACAGGCAGCAAGCAAACACTTGGGTTTTTTTTGTTTGGGGAACGTGGAGTTCATTTTATGACATGTGAATTGTAATTCCTGTGTAACTATTGCATAAATGACTGTACATTCTTGAATATGTTTAGACCACTAGCCAGTGTTTATCCCAAATAACGTTCCTGTCCTGCCTGCAATAATCACGTGTTAGCATTGCTTAGCCTTGCACTGTGCTGTTCAATAATTCTCTCTTTGTCCGATTTGAGTACAACAGATGCTGGGAATTCTAGATATAAATTAAACTTTGGTATTCACTACTTATTTTTTTAAGTATTGACTTTCAGGGTGATCCAGGTAGTAGAGGACCAATTGGTCTCCCAGGTCCCCCAGGAGAAGGCCTGCCAGGACCAAAAGTAAGCCATTTAAATAATTATGTCTCCCATTGCCTATTTTCTAAAAAAGCAAAAAAAAGTATAGTATAAAACTGTGTTATCATGCATGTACATCTACATGTTTTCTGTTCTTCACGCTTCACTACAAACAACTAATCCGACAAATAGGATAACTAAGGAATACAGTATCTTGTAGAAAATCAAAACCATTTCTGGTGACTAGCCATAAACTGTGGCCTTCTTCCTATTGCATATGATAAATCATGAAGTTATAATCTTGCAGTGAAGATCAGTGACAAAATATTTAGCTCCTGCAGACATTAGCTGCACTTAAGCAGCAAAAATTTCTTCAGACCTAGTATTGATCAGAATTAATGGCCTGGGAAGCATTTACCGTCTTGTCTATACTACTGGTACAGCTACAGGCATACTGCTGAGTTCTAGAATTAATTCCTCTTTTTTACAGTATAAACTACATCAATAATAATCTAATGACCAATATGATGACCAATCCCCACAGAAAGGATTATTTGTGTAAGTATAATACACACCATGACAAAGGTCTGGAAATAATTGTAACTATAAAAAGCAATTCTCACTATGAAACCTCCCAAATTGGAAACTCTTATGCTCCTACAGCTCAACTTTACAAGTTGATTAATATAAAAGACCTGTTTTAGAATGTAAAGAAACTGAACAACAACAAATACAAAGATTTTGCAACATAATAATGTATTATCTGCACGATGTGGCTTATTGGTCCCAGAGATTCAGTTCATGTTGGCATAAAGACTAAGTCCAGAGCTAAGCAGTGGTGAAGCACTTCCCAGCCAGAGCTAGTCCCAAGGACTGCCATGTGGACAGAATCCTCACAAATGAGGAAATCAAGAATTTCATGCAGGGATGCTGGAATCACAGAATCACAGAATCATCATGGTTGGAAGGGACCTCTGAGATCATCGAGTCCAACCACAAAAAAAACCCCAAAAAACAACACACCAAACCAACAACACACACAACACCCCACCACATCACACCCACCCACAAACCATTAATCTTGGGCACTAGAGCACGCCCTGAAGAGCCATGTCTACACGTTTCTTAAATACCTCCAGGGATAGCAATATAGACATAAAATTACTATTGTACTATGTGGCTTTTGATTGCTTACTATGAATTATATGGAACTGAAGTTCTGGAGTTCTTTTAAAAAACACCTTATAAATTAGCAACAAGTGTTTATTTGCAATCCACATTAATATGTATGCCCCTAAGTCTTACTGTGTAAGCTTAATGGTGATGAAAGATAACATAACAATAATAATACTCTCTTAAATCTTAATTCAGTCCCCAATGTTCCACCAATACAATCCATCCTTCAATGCGGTGTATATCTCTATTGGCAAGGGGATTCATGTTCAATGAGCATTAAGCCCTGAGTGCCTCCTTTGAAGTGCAAGCTTGATTTTAATGATCCAATAAAGGATAAAAAGAGTCTTTGTCAACTAGAGCAATCTTATCCCCACTACTTATAAAAAGACATCAACTTGGTAGAGGATAGACACGAAATCAGATGGTGGTCTGACAATTTATTGTGTATTTTTATTATGAATCTTCTATTTAACATATGCAGGGTTTCTCTCTAGGGAACCATAGGACGCCCAGGGCCACCTGGCTCTCTAGGACCTCCTGGTGAAGGTATTCAAGGAATTAAGGTAAAAAAACTCAGTGTCTTTAATATTTAACCTGTGTTGAGTGCTCAATCTGACCATCAAAATGTTAAGGAGATTTCACATTGTTTCATATATGAGGAGAGCTTCAGGCTAGAAAATGAGAGGATAACATGAGCACCTACAAAGTACGTTCTGTCTCTACTGCTGTAAACCAACAAGCCCAAGGGGATGTGTATTGAGGGAGAAGGAAGCAGGGGCATCTTTTATCAGTGAAAGATAGCCACACGAAATTAAAAATACCATTCCCTTTTCCACAACTCTCATACCCACAGAGACAGTCTGAAGTAGTTATACGAACTACCACCTATGGTAGAGAAAGAGTCTCCATCCTGAATCTATTTGTAATACTAATTTTTCTCTGTAATATGCACTTTTACCCAAAGCATAGATCAGATGAGACAGACTCAAAAGACAGAAATAAGAATGGGGGAATGAGAAGGAATAAAATGGGATGGAAAGATGGAACAGTAGAATTAGAACCAATAATGATCAGGCAGGGTTTTGATATTTTATGTCTTTAGGAGTAGACATACTGATGAAGTATTTGGGAAATACAAGATAGTGACATTGTCTCAGGTGCCTCAAGACACTTGTTAAAATGCAGTTTCAGACACTTTATCTTTGAACATTTAAAATTAACGCATGACAAATAATTACAAAAGGTTAATATCACTACTTGGATTATTATTAGGGGGAACAAGGAATTCAAGGAATGCCAGGACCACGAGGTCCCCCTGGAGAAGGGCTTTTGGGACAGAAGGTATGACATCTAAATCAGAGATAATGTCCTAGACCAAAGCCAACGTACTGGAAATGCTCATTACAGTCAGCTCTCATATGAATTTTGTGAAAAGGGAATGGGGATTTGGGAAAACCCCAGTCATGCACATGATTGTTTTAATATTTTATAGCAGCATCTCTTTCAGTGTTGCTTATTTTAATATCATAAGAGGCTTATCTTCTACTGCAATTAGAAGAAATATAGATATTAGATTTAATATCGCTGCCTCTCTTTTACCCACCCACAATGCAAAATTTGGGGACTACATCAATGTTAAGAAAAAGAGAAATGTGGTTTGGAATCAGTTTTTGGTGTGATTACATCAGCTCAGAAAGCCCCACAGCCTACTAAAAATCAAAGCAGGAGGCACAAATTAATCTGTTTGTTGTTGTTCCAAACCCCTTTTCTGAGCCAAAAGGTTTCTCAGAGTGATATTCCCATTATTTGTTCCACCTACGTCCTTGCCATCCTTCTCAATTTCCTTACTGTTATGTTATTTTTCTCAGATACAGATAATAATTTCCATCATGCAATATCCCATGAAACCACTCTGCATGTACTTGTTTGAGATGGTTCATTTTTCAAGATGATTCAGCTCTTTTTCCCATAAAAATGCTCTGCCAATACTACAAGTTATTGCCAAAATTCACAAACACCAATTGATTTAAATAATCTCTAGCAAAGATCTGTAACTCATGTCAGAAGCTGAAGGTAAATTTGACAAAGGCAGCTGGAGAGAAACGTGAAAAGTGTGATAAAAACTGACTTACATATTCTGTCTGCTTACCAATATGGTTTTAAAGGGAGATCGAGGAGCTACAGGTGAAAAGGGGAAAAAAGGAGAAAAAGGTGATGTGGGTGACCCTGGTTTACCTGGAGAACCTGTGAGTAACTCAGGTTTATCATGTCTGTTTTCTTAAACTGCTTAAAAATAAAGCTGGGTTGTGTGTTCTTCTTGTTATTTAACTACATATAATCAGATACTTAAGAAACTGAAACTATGAAAACCTTTAAAAGCATAAAGAAGACATTCCCATGCTCAGTATCCCACTTCCCACAGATGTGGTTTCTTTCTTCAGGCAGTGAAAGACAATTGTGATGTTTTAAGACAAAACTACGCAGTTCTACTCTATGGCTACAAGTAACTGCAGCTCAGACTTTCCTCAAAGCTGATGAACAGATGAAGGGAGGCAAAATGGTAACTTCTGCTGATGGGCAGGTCCCCAAAAGCTGGAGCGCAAAATGTGGCACCCTTCTAGTCTGACATTTGCATACTCTTAAGTAGGGATACATAAACACCATCGCTGTTCTTGCCCTGACACTGGCCCTATTAGACTCACATATGATGAAGCAGAATTTCTGATCATCCCAGGTTGTCAGGCAGACGTCCAGTCTCTTGAGAAAGGAAACAAACACAACATGGTGGACAGGAAAGCTCTGCACGCATTCTCCCTTTCTAATGCAAACTGACAATCAGTGATTTAGTGGGAGACTTGAGGTCATCCAGTTCCTATAAAAATCCAATTCCCATCACCACCTGAGGAGGTTGTAGATACTGCATGCACAAGGTAATATCACAAGAGCACTACTTTTTCTAGCCAAAGTTCTTATTTGCCAAATATTATTCTTATAATGGTATTAATGAAGTCATATTCTGAATTACAATGTTCTTAATTGCAGTAGCTTAATTAACAATCACTGTTACAGGGCAAAACTGGACCAAAGGGAGAGCAAGGCCTAACAGTAAGCAAACTCCATTATTTAAATCCCATTACGGCAAGATAAAAACAAAGATACTATCAGATGAAATGTATCCTGTGTTAATTATTTTGGAAAGAGCTTTCTGACTAGAAGTGATCTCAGTATTGATATAGAAAGAAACCACACAAAGATTTCTGACTTTTGCTCATCTAATTTATGCTGAAATGGAATTTTAAGTTCCTGGTGATTTTAGGTATTTTTCTCCTACGTGTTCTTTAACAGTTAGTGTTAGATGGCCCAGGTGTGTACCTGCTGCAGGAAAGCTTTTAAAAAGTATTTAGGAGCCTAAATATCTTCAAACATGTTGTGGCCTATCATGTTATAAACTTAATTATATTTCTGGTAAGCCTGAACTGCACTAGACCAAAATTCAGTACAGCATGTCAGTGAGTATATAAATACTACTGAAGTTTATGATGGAAGCTGAGCAGCAGTAGCAAAAGGTTATATTTGAAAGACTGACTCAATGCCAAATGAGTCCTGTCATGCACTTCAAAAAATACAACAAATGATTACTCTAATAATGAGAAGCACTTTGTTTCCATGTCACAGAACCTATAACTTCTTTGAACAGACAGCTCTGAAGGCAGCAGCTTTTTTTTTTGCTGCTGAAAGCTGGGTAATACAGTGGGCCAGGTGCACCAGGGTTCACAAATTCCAGTTCTGTTTTGAGTTGTCACTCTGTCATATCCAGCTCACTACAAGCAATAGGCTTCCTGAAGTTGGGTCTATTTCTCCACTCCCAGTACAGCTAAAAGGGATACCCGTATTATTCACATGCTAAAATATGAATGGGACTTTAAATTTTAATGAGAACAAAATAATCAAAAAACATTCTTTACAATAACATTAGTTAATTGTTTCAGATAAAGGTGTTACTGTGTTGTCAGGTTAATAATTCTTAAATGTCTCATAAAATAGTTAATTGTAAAATGTGGGACTCATTCCAAGCTTGGAAGGTGAAGTTTGAAAGTTAAACAGTAAGATTTTTTCATTAAGTCCTTGTAGGACACCGTCACTATAAACAAAATCTTTGGTATTATTATACCTTATTTGAAAGAGGCAAATTGTAAAATATTTTATATTTAATTTTTTTTCATATCCAGAGAGAAGATATAATTAAATTAATTAAAGAGATATGTGGTAAGTAATCAGGAAATCTTTAATTTCAGATTCTATTTTTTCTTCCTGACATTTACATTCTTCTCCTTGCTAAAAGGATACCAAGTCGAGTCATCATGACCTGTTTCTTTTATTTTTCCTTTGCAGGTTGTGGTGTTAAATGTAAGGAAATTCCTATGGAGCTTGTATTTGTGATTGACAGCTCCGAGAGTGTGGGACCAGAAAATTTTGAGATTATCAAAGACTTTGTAATTGCTTTAGTAGACAGAGTAACCGTAGGCAGAAATGCTACCAGAATTGGCCTTGTGTTGTACAGTTTAGAAGTTCGGCTAGAATTTGGTCTCAACAAGTACACAACTCAACAGGATGTTAAGCAAGCAATTAGAAAAATGCAATACATGGGAGAAGGCACTTACACAGGAACTGCTATCCGTAAAGCAACCCAGGACGGATTTTTTGGTGCTCGAACAGGAGTACGAAAAGTAGCTATTGTGCTAACAGATGGCCAAGCAGACAAGAGAGAAGCTGTAAAACTAGATATTGCCGTTCGAGAGGCTCATGCTGCAAACATCGAAATGTACGCAATAGGAATTGTAAATACTTCAGATCCAACTCAGGTCGAGTTTGTGCGTGAACTAAATCTCATTGCTTCTGATCCGGACAGTGAACACATGTACCTTATTGATGACTTTAATACCCTTCCAGGTGCGTTCATTGCAGTTTATTCTGCATTATATCTGATGCTTCTCAGAACGGGGTGGGGCGGGGGATATCCTTGTGGATATGTTATGTTTTGATGCTGATCAGGATTAGTTACAAGGTGCAAAGGAATAGGAACCTAGAGATACAGATTCCCTTCTTTTAAGGAGACACATTATAGGGCAATGATTCATCATGCCAATGGGGGATGCCACCTACAGTGTAGGGAAACAGCTGCTTAAACTAGCTTTCTAAGCTAAGTGCCCACATACTGTAAATCTGCTGGACTGGAAACCAGAATCAAACCCACTGGGGTAAATTCTACTTATTCATTTCCACTCTTAAATGCATATAAATAATCCAAAGGACAACTGGATTATATATGTATTATTTACGTATATAAATAATCCAAATTCAAAAAATACATTTAATTTCTTAATATGATGAGGTTTTTACTTTTTTTTTAAACAGCTCTGGAGTCCAAATTAGTCAACCAATTTTGTGAAGACGAACACGGTATCTTGATATACAACCGTAATGGAAATGGTGCGAGCATAAGCGGACCATCTTTCTATTCAGGATCTTTAAGTTCTTTACATTACATACTTCAGAACAACGCTAATAGACAATCACTTTCAGCACAGACACCTGGAGTATCTACAGTAGAAAGTCTGAGTCTTGGCGATCTTCCTCGACCATTAACTCCGGTACGAAAATTAGCAGGCCTAAATGAGCAAAAGTTTTTTATATATATCCTTCTCTGCTGCCTGATACAATGTGTAACTTTCCCTCAACTTTTCTATAGGACAGGTACTCTAATAGCTTAACTTGATATGCTCAGAGCTGGTTGTCCTAAGTAATAGTTCTGATGTTGCATGCAGGCAGTTACCTAATGGCATGCAGGCAGTTATCTAATTTATTTCTGATATGGTTACAAGGATTATTATTCCTGTGTTTAACACAGTAATATGTGTGCCACAGTGTGAAACATAACATTATTAAAATGCAATTACACTGTAATAATTAAGTCTAGGAATAGTGATTAGACTCAACTGTAGTCTGTATTTTTAAGTTTATAAATAAAATTTTGTAAAGGTCAACTAAAAAAAAAATATCCCAGGTTTAGGATTGACAACCCTCCTGGTAAACCAACCAGGTGAGGTTATAATCCTCATTCTTAACACTGAAGTCAGGGTAAATGGGAAGGAAAAACATTTGAAAACCTCTAAGTGATGAAGAGCTTGTTCATTTTGAAATGAACAATGTCTGAATTTGCAATGTCTGAAAAGCAAAGAAAATCAAATGCTTTTTTCAGACCAAAGTACCTCCTGTGGTAGTATATGAAGCCTATGAAGAGGAACAAGAGGAGGAGGAACAGTCATCCTTGCTAACAGTGCACACTAGAGGTATTTTTATCATCATTCATTTCTTCATATTCATTTTTGGCCAATCAAAAATCAGTGTCTCATTCTGTTTCTTTTCACCTGCAGCTGTGGCACCATTATTGCCATCTAAACCATCACCATCAGACAAAGTGATGACATCATCTCTTTCAACTGCAGGGCTCACACCAAACCCAGGTTATAGATCATAACTAGTTTTTCAATTTGTTCCCTGTTATCCTGATACTAACTCTTCATAAGGCTATAAATCAGAGTAATTTTGTTCCACACTCTGAAGATTTCATGAACCCATGCTGTGAAAGAGAATCCATTTCAGGATTTTAAAATAGATCCAGTTGCAGTTTTTGTCCAGCCTGCTCACCCGTTCTTGTCTTTCCAAATTCCAAATCCCACTGCTCCACTTACAGCAGAAGTGTTCTCAAAAAGAGAACATAGTGCTAGCTGAGGTGGGCCAGCGAGCAGGTAATCAGTCAACCAAGAAGGGGCAGTCTGTGGAGATGGGAGGCTTCATTAAAGACAGAGAAGATAATGATTTCAGAATTGGACAGAAAAAATAGACTTCTTCAGAGAGAGAAATAAGAAAAAAACCACTGTTTAGTAATTTGAAGGAAAGTATAGTTATTAGCTGCCTGTTCAAACAGTTGATTCTTTTCATATGAAATGTCTGAATGTATTTTGTTCACCGTTTGGGGGATTCACATTTTTGAGTTCCAGTAATACTGTATTATGATGGGAGCAACAGAAGAGAGCAATAGAAAAATGTTCCCGTGCTTCCTGGGAACATGGGCATGACTATTATCCTGTCTCTGGCAATAACTTTTTTTTTTTTTAATAAGCGTCAAGATACCAATTGCCAAAGACAGAATATTGATGTCACAACATTAAATTTGAAGGAAAAGTATGTTCTATCTCATGGTATTATTAAAGTGAGCGAGACTAGATTAGTATGTCACAGTCCTCTAATGCATATCTGTAGGAATTATTTGACCAGCAAGCTTTACATTCAAGCTTAACTAGCATGTACGTAGTTACTACCATTGTATTAGCCAAGTAGCACAAACATCTTACAAAAGAAAGCCTGAAGTTTTATATTCTTCTTGTTATTCCCATGCCTCTTGTCCCACACCACAGAGAGAACTAGCGTACTGAAGCAATGTACTGCATAAGGATGATGGTCACACTCGTGGTTCAAAAATAGCAAATGCAACTAGCTTACAGCTCTTTGGCTTACAATTTTGGGTTGCTCACAAGATTGCTGATAACTCATATTCTTTGCTCTTCTTGTATGTGGGGCCATAATATTTCCAGAGTTATCAAAACCATGCCAGTACAGGAGCAATTTATTTGACCTACAGAGATGCATTTTTAACTTGCCTTCAATGCTAACATCTTTAGAAGTAAAAGTGAATCTTAGGCTGCTGTATAATGTTATTTAAAAAAATTAATTTCAGAGTTTAAAAGTTAAAATCTATGCAATACAATTGACTCTTACAAACTAAGTTGTTTCTATTCCTTTTTTTCTTTATTTTAGAAAGTATTTTGGACCTCCGGTGCAAGTTAAGACTGGATCAAGGGCCTTGCCGTGTTTATATCATAAAATGGTATTATGACAAACAAGCCAATGCTTGTGCTCAGTTTTGGTATGGTGGCTGCGATGGAAATGCAAACCGCTTTGAGAGTGAAGAGGAATGTAGAGAGGCTTGTGTATTTTTTTCTGGAGGTAGGAATGTATCTCTACATTGATCTACGAGTAAGTTGAAGCTACTGCTTGATTGTGTTTGTTATCCAGTATCCAGCATGGTATGTAAAATCAAACCCACTAATTTAAAGAATGTTAACATTATGAAGTCATATGCTCACTAATTAAAAAAACATGCCTACCTATGCAAGCTCACTTCAATTCTTTTTGCATATATTGGATGATGTAGTTCTTATGTAACAAAATAGCAATTTTGCAGCAGTATCAAGAGTACAAAATTTCCTTTTTATTAAGGTATAGGACTTTGTAGAATAGGGTAGATGGTTGGACTCGATGATCCCAAGGGTCTCTTCCAACCTAGACGATTCTATGATTTGCCACAGTAATTGCCCTTCCTTCACCTACATCTTTAAATACTACCATTGTACAATCACTAACTATACCTCATTTTAAATTACATATATGGCTTGGGAAAGCAATCTTTGCTCACTAAAATTATGTAATTTTTTTTCTCTCTGTTACAGAAATCTGATGTTTGGCATGGATTCTACAGTGAAGATTTAACTTTTTTTAAGCAACAGTGTTCCCAGAAATCCCATTTTAATATTACAAGTATAAAATATCAATTTCCAAATTACATGCAGGGTACTACTCAGCACAAATAAGTACAGCAAGTGCATCAACTTGTGGCCTACGTGGTCTCTAGGTCACAAAGTAGGGAGGTGGCTCACCTTTGCCAACCACATCACAGTTACATTTAGTTACATTTACTCCTTCTTTCTGTAAACTTTCCTCAGTTTCCATTAGCTAGCAAGATACATGACAAATACAATTAAAATGCATCTACAGATTTGTAGGAGTGACTATACCAATAGCTGGCATCACTAAATTATGTTAGTTCATGTCCAAAGTGGTTCTTGATGTGTTTCTCTTGTGAAAGCCAAGTCTAATTTTTAAATGCATTTTACTATTTTTATCTTTCTTAAAAAACGTTTAAAAATTATGTTCAAAACATCAAATGCAGCATAGAGTTTATTGCCCTTCACTGCCATATTGCTTTTTAGTTTTATGTCTGCCTGTGTATGATGGTTTTTGTATTACTTATATACTTAAAAGCTTGTTTCTAATAAAACATTTATGGGTTTACTGCCAGGACACAGAATGGATAATGATACCTTTACAGGACTAAAAGCTTTCCTCACAGCTAAACTACACTTACTGTGTAACGTGCTCCTGATGATGGAACAGGATTTCTGCCACCACCCTTAACAGGATCGAACATCTCAGATCAGGCACTCCTGCATATGAAACACGATGATAATTTTAGATTGGGTTTGTGGATTGGGTTGTTGTTTGGTTTTTTTTTTTCCCCCGAACAAATGGTAAATTCAGCATATTAACAAAAACATTGAACTTGGCCTCAAGCCGAACGCCCCCTGCCCTTCCTACCTGAAGAGCCCCCGGCCGCTCTCCCGCCGGGGCCGGAGCGGTGGCCAGGGCGGGAGGAGGGACAGGCCGAGGGACGCCCTTGGCCTTTTTGACCATCGCGTTTCTATCGACTGCCCGGTGGGCCGCGACAGGCTCCTCACCAATTCAGGGTTTCTTCCCATGAGTCGTACTTATTTAATTTTTTTTGGTCGAAAGCGGTAGCATACTGCAGTTAAAATTCGACTAGACACAAAATTCAAGTTATCCCAAATGAAAAACCTTATGATACGTCCCAATCCATCCCACCGAGATGGCGGACCCACCTCACCCGCGCCCGCTCCCTCAGTCGAGCCAGGGGCGGGGCTTGGGCAGGCGGGCGCGAGGGTGGCTCCCCCCACCCACGTGCAGCGCCGCAGCCAATCTCGAGGGCGGCGGGAGCGCGAGACACCACCCCCGTTGCCACGGCGGCGCGCGGAAGGAGCGGTACCGCGGCCCGCAGCCATGAGCGCGGTGCTGGACGTGCTGTGGGAGGACAGAGATGTCCGCTTCGACATCTCCCCGCAGTGAGTGTCGTTGCCCTCCCCTCCCCTTCCAGCGGGGCTTTCGGGCCCGTCCGGCGTCTGTCGGTAGGCTGAGCCCTGCCCCTCAGCAGGCTGAGGGCGGCCGCCATTTACGGCGCGGTGCATCCTGGGAGCCGTCCCGGTGAGGCGGCAGCGGCGGAGCGGGGGGAGCGTGTTTTCCCGGCCGGGCGGGAAAAGGCTCGTGTCGCCGCTGAGGCTCAGGCGGGCTGGCTGGGGAGTTTTTGCTTGGTGGAGTTCTTTTCCCAGCCGCCTGTACCGTCACCTGGCGCTGAGAAGTAAAAATCAGACTCTAGGTGTGTGTCTGAGGGGACGGTACGTGTCACTGGTATATCACCTTCTGGGCTCGGTGTCCCTGCTGTGGTGTTGGCAGCCTGAGCTCTGTCCCCCCCGCCCGAGGGGGCAGAGCTGAAGGGTTGTCGCGTACATCCTGGTGGAGGCACTGCTTCCTCACTCCTGTGAGCCCTGACCTCTGGTGAGCTGTCAGCCTTACCCGAGACATAACGCTCCTGCTCTGGTGTCTGTGACAAAACCCTGCCTGGCTCTTGTAATATGGAGCTACAAATTAGCGATGATGATTTGGAGGCTGAAAGAAAGGCTGAAGTTATGCTTCATCTCCCTCCTACTCAGTGCACCCTGCTGAGAGCACCCCTTGTCCCTCAGACATGCTGCCTGCAACTAAATTTAGAAACATGAAATTGCACCTTGGATGTTTAAGTAGTTCTGTCTTATTTTCTTGTGGAATTGCCATGTAGACAGAGCCTGCTTCCACGTTGCTATTTTTGCTGCCTCCTGTGTCTAATATCTTTTGTGCTGTTCTGGTGATGTATTGTTGAGTCCAAACCTACTGTCTCGATCCTGATCTCCAGTATTATCTCATGGAATCCCCCTCCTGATAGTTTATTTTGTTTCTGTTGTGCCAATACACTGAAGAGTTTTGGCTGCTTTACGTGATACAATTAAAATACAGCAAAATTTCACACTATATCTGTTGTTGTGTAATTAAGTGGTTAGACTAGTTAAATGAAGCAAAATACAAAAATACCACCAAACCACACCATTTGTGGAAAATTTAGCAAAGCATTTCACATGTTGTTATATATCTTATACTTCCTTTACTGGCATCTATTCTTTCCTGAGCCTAGCTCCACTCCTTATAACCTAAAGGGACAGCAAGAGGCAACAAACTATCAATTGAAAAGTATGTGAATGCAACTTTTTTGCTTTTCCCTCACATTTTCGCACACTTTCTTCTTATTTTGGAATATAGTTTGCTTGGTTACACTTGCTACATAATTATTTAATGTTATAATTTAATGGTAAAGGTATTAATATTTTTTATTTGCCAGATGTAGTGATAAAAATTTCAAGTATTTAATGTTGATTTGTGTGTATGCACGCATATATACATATGGATTTTTCATTGTATAATATGCCGATCAAAAAAGAAAGGAAAGCAAAATGGGGAACTAGCAATGGCCTTCTTTTGGAGGATAAATCTATTCTGTTTTTCATTAGGTAATTTTTTCCTTCTCTTTTTTTTTTTTCTTTTAGGCAAATGAAAATGAGACCTGGAGAGGTCCTTATAGACTGCTTAGAGTCTGTTGAAGATACCAAAGGAAACAATGGAGACAGAGGTAACCACATACTCAGGGAAATTGTAAACTTTCTAATATTTAACCTGTATAGGTTCATGAAAGCCCTGGCTGGTTCCACTGAACTCAATATCAATTTTCTGTTGCAGAAAATAAATCTTGCCTATTTCACAAATCTGTCTCCGCCTGGAGTTTTTTCAAATAGGATCTCTTAGTCACAGATACAGGAATGTGACAATTTTGTCTCAGAATTTGTTAGGAATTGAAAGCCTTGTAAAGAACAATCCATTTATAAACATTGTGAGGATCTTGTGCTTTAATCCTGTTTAATGATTAGTTTTTCCTAACCTGGTTTAAACTGAATCAGTAAGGAATATATATATAGTATGCAAGGGCATGAAGCTGCCAGCATACTGAGATATCCCTTCCTGGGGCTGGATGTGCTGCTCTACTGGGTACAGAATCAAAGCAATTTGCATGTGACATAAAGGGGTGAGGTTATTCATGAAGACAGCTGTGAAAGTTAACTCACTGCCTTCCCCTTCTCCTCCCCAGAGCAGTTCTGCACTGACTGTGTCTCCACATTTGTACCACAGGCAGTGTGATGTGAAATCAGTAACTGTTCTTGGTTTGGTTTTAGGAATGCTGGGATATATTAAAGGTCGTTTCATTTGTTCCTTGCTGGATTTTCTCTCCTAGCATTCTAAAAAGCGTTTAGTGATTTTTTTTTATTTTTTTTTTTTTTCCTGCTGGGGTGTCCTGTGCTTTTCTTCTTTTTCCTATCAAGGGGAAGGAATATTCTGGTGTTTCAAAACTAGAGGTAGATATGTACCACTGAATGGAACATTTAATTTAATGGAAGTTAAGCAGATTAAAAATGTCTACACTCTTCATTTCCAGGTAGACTGCTTGTGACAAACTTGAGGATTATTTGGCGCTCATTGTCACTGCCCAGAGTCAATCTCTGTAAGTATCACCTCCTGTGAAACAACTGCAAATAATGTGTTTCCTTTGTGGTGGCATGCTATTCTTTCACACTAGTATTGATTACAGTACAGAACAGTAAAGTATAATTCTGTTGCTCTGTAAAGTCTGAGATAAACTGTTACTAATGAATCTATTTGTAATATAGGAACTGTTATAAAAATTCATAGCAAAATATTGATATTCAGTGTTAAGTTCTTGGAACAGAAGTTGAAGAGTACTTCAGACATATTTTTCATTTGGCCTATGTAGGATTCATTTGTCTTTTTAGAAAGAAACAGACGTTTGAGTTTTTTCACACTTTGCTTTACTTGTACCTCTTGTTGCCACCTGTTTATTTACATTCTGTATTGTCCTACAGTTTTTATTCCCCACAAGTACTTGCCTTTCCAAATTTACTATTATAAGCTCTGTATAAGCTTCTAATTTTAACTGTATGAGTAGCTAGCAGGTCTACTTGTATTTAATTTGCTGAAACAGGTGCAGGATGCACTTACTTTGTACCTAAATTATTTCTAGTCCTCAGTTCCTAGTACCCAATCAAGATTGAAAATCTGTTTTCTGTTCATTATGTATATAAACTTATGCCCTCTGCCTGCTACCTCTTTTGCATTTGCTATCTCATACATACACTCACATAAAAGTGTGCACACACACTGCTACTTTTATATGTATTTATAAAATTTGAAAGAAATTGTTTGCTTGTATGTCTAAGTTTTAGAATAGATTTTTTTCTATGCCTTTTAGAGTTTAAAATACTCTCTAGATTTCAGGATAATGCATTATTTCTTACATTAAAGAATATATCTAGACAAAAAAAAAATTTATCAGATGCCATTTTTGACCATTGCTTGCTCTTTTAGTTTTAGAAAATTTCTCGTAAGCAACCTAGGAAATAGTCTTTTTCTGTTATTTTCATAAGTATTTATTCCATAAAGAATGAATATTCTTATCTGCATAATTGCTGTCACATCTGAGCTTTGGAGAAGCAGAACCTTCTCAAAGCAAATTCTAGTTCTCCTTTGATTTTTTTCTTTTAATTTTATTTTTTTTAACCTCGCTGTGCTACTACTGGTATCAGTTGCAGGATTGTCATTGACATTCAGATTTAGCCCAGCACCATTTTATGGCATTTGTTTGTTTAGGAAGAACAGCTGGGATTGTTTCTGTTCTTATTTTCTATCAGAGCACTACTGTAGAAGAGGCAAAGTGAAATTTATAACTTTTTTCCTCTTTTTCTTTTTGTTTCTTCTCCATTTATACTTTCTATTTTGTGTTTTTTCCTTTTTTTTTATTGTCATGTCCTTAGCGCTTTTTCTACAAAGTATTATATCAATGTAGAAAGTTTTATTTATAAGGGTGAAATTTATGGGGCACATCATGATGATACAGACCTCCTTGAGGTAACAGTCAAACACTGACACAAGGGAAATTCTGATCTGATATTAGGACAAGAATGTTCACAATGATGGCAGTAAAATTGTGGAAGAGGTTCCCAGAGTGGTTGTGGAATCTTCTTTGGAAAAATTCAAAACTCAGTTGGACCCCTGAGCAGTCAGATGGAGTTGGTCCTGCTTCGAGAAGACTATTGGACCAGACAACCTCCCAAGGGCCTTTCCAGCTTAAATTAGTCTTTCATTTTGTGATGAGGGCCCAGACCATTAACCACAATGTGTAATTCTCACAATAGCATCCAAAGCTGTGCTACAGAATTCAATATTGTACTTTCTAATTTTGACTATTTTTTTTTTCTTGTACTCAAAACTGTTCTTTTTTTCTTTCTCCCCTAACTTTTAGCTGTTGGTTACAACTGCATTATAAATATAACTACAAGAACTGCCAACTCGGTAAGTTTCAAAAAATACTTTAAAAATTAATAAAAGCAGCTCTAATTCATTGTTTATACTTATTACACTGTATCAACAATCTCAAAGTTTACTTGCAAGAACAGTAAAAGAACAGTAATGGAAGTTTAGTTTTAAAAGTTGAGAGAGTTTTACACTTCTGTAAGAGTGTGTTTTTTATCAGTTTCCTAAGGCAGTAAAATTCATGCAGTTGCACTGTTTGGTGATTCTTCTCCCTTCTAGATGAGTCAAGCACATGATGGCTCATTGTGTCTCAATTTAACAAAGGTCTAGAGAGGCACTGATTTTGTGCAAGAGAGCTCTCAAATATATAGCCTGAATTACATGCAACTGTGAAGCCATTTGTTTGGCTTGCAGCAAAGAACTAGCAGGGAGATTATGTACGTTCCCTGGGCAGCCATGTGGTAGCAAAGCCCAAAATACTGTTTCAGTCGTGATAGTGCAAATGTATAGCAGGCAGTCTTCCTTAATTCTGCTGTCGATGGAACTGGGTTCAGTTGCAGACAGCAGTAGATCAGTTGTAGAATCAGGATTACACCTTCAGATATACTATTTAGAACAAGAATTTAGAAAATATGTTGATTATTTCTTGCCTGGACAGTCAAACTGCTATACTGTCAAAATGTTAAATTTCGTTTTTTCGTTACAGAAATTACGAGGGCAGACGGAAGCTCTGTATATATTGACTAAATGTAACAATACGCGGTTTGAATTCATATTTACCAATGTTGTCCCTGGGAGTCCCAGACTCTTCACTTCAGTTATTGCTGTACACAGGTAGCATACTTGAAATAGTGTTTGTTCATTTACAAAGTTCAATGAGTCAAATATGTGGTGTTACTACTGCCGATGGACTGAGATATAACTGTCCATATTTAACATTCAGAAAACTTTTCCCAAAAGAGGAGAACACGATCTGTGGAAGACAGGGAGAGAATGATCACAAATTCTAGTAGACAACTATGCGTAATGAAAATTAATGTATGTTAATACCAGTCACTGATCACAGTTTGTACACCTATTGTGTATAAACTATCTGAACAAGTAAAAGTACAAAGGAGCTAATTTCACTGTGCATTTTCTATCTATAGTTTCTGTCTGTAATAATTTCCCATAATTTTGGACCATGTAATGGAAATGAAGAATTAAATCCCTGTTAAAACTCTAATTGACTACAAAACAGTGGATGTTTCCCACCTAAAAATAAGTCATCTGAATGAATGTGTGCATAATGCGTTACCATGGGTTTCTATTTAAGAGCTATGGAATACTGATGTACGTATATTGGATGTTTGTGACTTAACTGATGCTGAAAAAGAAAGGACTCTTGATGTCCATACTTACGTATAACATGGGACCCAGAGACTTACTCTTTGCAGTAGAGGTGGGGAGATGACTATCTTAAGGAAAAGAACAAAATAATATATGCATGAAGAGTACAGGAGATCAAAACAGATGTCAAAAAACCCTTTTAAGTTTATAGATAACATCATTAAGGAAAGTTGAAATATAATGGTTTACATTGATGAAGTTTTAATAGTACTCTCGTTTTTGTGCAACGTGGTGATAAGAAAAGTTGAAAACATACAGCATTTCATATTGGTGCTAAAACAAACGGTAAAGATAATAGAAACCACTGAAATGGTAATGTGTATTTTATGTTTTGCAGAGCTTATGAAACTTCTAAAATGTATCGTGATCTGAAGCTGAGAAGTGCATTGATTCAAAACAAGCAACTGAGATTACTGCCACAAGAACAAATATATGATAAAATCAATGGCGTCTGGAATTTATCAAGTGACCAGGTATAGTGAAAAATGAAACTATGTTAACTACAGTAAAGTTAAAATGTTTTGGCTTTCATTTAGCAATTTTACTACTATAGTTTTGTAACTTCAAAGGAATTACCCTTAATTCAGTTCATCATCTGATGCATGCGGAGAAACTGATCCCATATATTTGCTACTCAGTACAACAAAGTCTCTTTTTGGCAACCAGAAGTCTACATGACTTGGCTAATATGCTAGGAACTAGATGTACAGTTCCTGTTAAAAAGATATATTTATGATTCTAAAGCTCTGTATAATCCTGAAAGACAATCATGTTGTTTGTGAAGTGCTCTGTTGAATATTTGTATATTTACGTGCAGATGTGATTGCACTGTAAGATGGAATTGTCTTTTGATTACTGGAAGTCAGAAATACTGAAGTAGGAATCTATGTCTTAAAACATGGAAAAATAAAAGATATTAAGAAAAAAAAGAAAACATTTCTATTATTTTTACAGAGCATTAGTTGCAAGTATTTCCCAGAGCCACAAAACTAAATGGGAGCAGTTATTTCTGTCTGTGCAGTTTTCGTCCAGAATGGAAATAGGATCCATCCTGACAAGCTAAAAAGTTCTTTCCTCTACATTCCCTTGGCACGCATCTCCACAATTGCCTAAGTTTAACCCACATGCCATTATACTTACGCTATACGCCAATTCCAGATCTGTACAGTTAAGAACACTCTGAGATGCTTCATGTACTCCTCTGAGGTCTGCTGTACTGTGATTTGATCCTGCTTTGCTGCAGTAATAGGTACTCCCAGCTATTTTCACCACTTGGGTGCTGTATCCTTTAAAGATTGGACCTTGTTTCCTTGCAATCAATAGAAGGACTTCGAGTGGTTTTCATGGGAAAGAATGAGGCTTTTATTGAATTAAATATGAAGCTGTATCCTGCTTGTGTTTAAAAGGATAGCAGTAATCATCATGTTTGGAAAAAAGGCTCTATGCTTCACAGCGGTTCTAACATACCTTTTTCTTTAATAGGGAAATTTGGGAACGTTTTTTATTACTAATGTGAGAATAGTTTGGCATGCAAATATGAATGACAGCTTTAATGTCAGCATACCATATCTACAAATTGTAAGTATCTTAAAGCAGCCATTTCAAAATGAAATGGCATAAGTTCAAGTCTTCAGTTAAAACCCCCAGCTCAACAAAATTAGTATTTCGTGTCCTGCAGTCTGGGAGGAATTTAATCTTACCAGCATCAACCACAAATTTTTTATTATTTTTTGTGTCCAGATCAATTGGGGGCTTTCATGGGCAGGTATAGATATTGAAAATGGCTAGTATTTCCAATTTTCAAAATATGATTCTTCATGTCACCTAAATACACTGGAATTAATGGTCTGTGAACCTGATGTTCGGAAATGGAACTGCTAGCAGTGTTACTGCTTCTGATAAAAACACTTTTCCCTGAGGTTGAGGCATTCAGATATGTAATGGTAAATGGGAAGGAATGCTGATAACCAAGCTTCCAGAACCAGTAATTATAATTAGTACTGTGTAAAAAATAAATAAATATTTTAAAATAGATACAGCAGATTTTTAACAAGTAATTCCAGAATTTTTAACAAACATTTTTTACCTCTTTACCATTAGCGTTCAATAAAAATAAGAGACTCAAAGTTTGGCTTGGCGCTTGTGATAGAGAGTTCTCAGCAGGTAAGAAGCTTTATAGCTTTTTTTCATTGGTTACATTTTTATATATAATAGTTCTCTAATTCTGAAATGTTACAGGGCTAGTTTTAAGGTACTTAGTGTTCTTTCCATGTGGCCTTTTGAACACGACTTTAAAAAGCCCTCTTTGCACTGCTTAAAGTGTCCGTATGTTAAGGTCAATATGGCTATTGTGAGTTACAGTTTTTCTAAGTGAAGCAACAACAGACCAGCATGGCTAGTTAAAGTAATAAAATAACTGTTAAAAACAGTGTCTTCTGATAGACAAGTGAAGAAGATTTAAAATAGTGGTCTTAATTAAGTATAGAAGTAATTAGAACTGAAATATACTCTGTTGTGCTGTAAGAGACAAAATGATTTTTAATTTGACCTTAATCAGAAATGCTTTTAATGGTGATTTAAAAAAACAAAACAACTAACTTTAATTGCTGTATCTGAAAGTTTCTTTAGCAGCAATGTCAAGATCTAACAGACTAAACATTTGCTGAGTAGCTAGAAGTAAATCATGAGTATTGCTTCTATGAAAATAAGCTAGTACCAAAATACAGATGATGTTTTATCAGCAAACAGAAATTTGCTGTCATTGAACTGCAAATCCCTATCAAGCGGAAAAAGTTGTTTAAATGACAAGCAAAACTAATAAATATGTCTTCTTTTTTCTCTGTTATACAGAGTGGAGGATATGTACTTGGTTTTAAAATAGACCCTGTGGAGAAACTACAGGAGGCAGTGAAAGAAATTAATTCACTTCACAGAGTTTACTCAGCTAACCCTATATTTGGAGTGGATTATGAAATGGAAGAAAAGGTACTCCACTCATTTATTTCAAATTAGATACAATATTGTGCTAGCAACAGTAATAAAAATATATTAAACATATCTAATATGTGGATTTACTTACTTCAGTATTTTAATTTGCAGCCTCAGCCTCTTGAAAACCTAACAGTGGAGCAGGTTCAAGATGATGTGGAAATAGAATCTGAAGAGCATACAGATGCTTTTGTGGTAAGCTGCTCCACAGAAAACTAAAAAATAAAATAATTCTTGTTTGGTTATTCAAATGTAAGTAATGTGCAGCTGCAATCCTCTATTAAAGATAAGCTATAACTGAACTTTCTATATTTAAAAACACACCTATGTGCCTTTTATTCAAAATCTTGATTACTACAGGAATTTATTCTGTGTATGGATTTTTAATTTAAACTATTATTCAAAAGAAATAGAAGTAGATATTAAAAGTAATAGTTGTATGCATTTTCTCAATGCATTAAGATAGGAATAGCTTGAAAACCAACAGTATAATGTAATGAAATACAGTATATTAAAACAAGTCTTCCTTCTCTTGTAGCAGATAATGAGATGGTGATATCTGTACACACACCATTCATCTAAGATTCAAACCTCAAAGATTTTTAGAAAGGAGCCATAATTTTGAGTCATTGCTGGCAAGCTTTGCACTCCTGACACCAGTTTAGAAAACTTAGTATCTGTCTCCCTGTATTTCAGAAAAATTTACTTTTAAATGCATTAGTTTTTTTTCATTTTTGCATGTTTTTATTCATTTTTTCCCTAAAGATAGATTCTGTTTGCTGTATTGGTGCCTTTGTCACCTGAATTAAATGACCGTGCTTTGCATGTTCTAAAACAAAAACTGTAAGCTGTAAGCGATTAGAAGGTGGTTGCTATAGGAGACATAGATTGCCCAGGACCTGAGGAGTGGCTCCACACCAATATTCCGTGACACTTGATGGCTGCGATGCTGTTCTGTGGTCTTGTATAACTTGAGACCCAGCTGAGCAGGAAAAGGCTTTCTTTGCTGCCCCTCGCCACTCTGTAGGGGCAGCTGAAGCAAGATCAGGCTCTTTCTGGTAAATATGAAGATCTAGAGCCTACTGGTCCACAGACTTCTAGAGCTGTGGGTATTTGCAGAGATTTGATTTCCTGAAGAGTTTGAACCTGAATTTCCAGACGCACAGAATGGGAAAGACTGTATCTCTGGCCCAGAGCTCTGTCTGAGAGTAGAAAAATTTGGTTAATTGTTCAGTTTCATTTCTTAGATTATGATGTTAACTAAATTTGATATTACTTACACTTTTTAAGGTAGTTTTTGAAATTGAATAATAAATGCTGCCGCACATGAGGCAGAGAGTGCTGGGATGCTGTCAGTTTGCCTTCATGTTAACATTTTGTTCCTTATAAAGTATTTGTCAGTCTAACAAATGTAATATGAAAATGGTACCATTTAAAAATCTGTGTTTATTATGATGGAAAATTCAAAGATTGGTATTTAATGAAAAATAACATAATCACCAACTTCTGTTAGAGCCCTTTTATAGATTATTCAACATAGGAAAAAATTCTGATCTTGTTTACAAAACAAAAATAAAAACCATACAGACTGGCTTGTTGAAAAAAAACTTACCAAATACAGTTTTGACTCCAAGGAATTATTAGCACATTTGTTTTGAGACTTTTATTTTAAGGTTGCAAGTTCTTTTTTGTTGTTTTTTTTTTTCCAGGCTTACTTTGCTGATGAAAACAAGGTAAGAACATCATTTTTTCATACTATCAAATTCATGTTGTTAAAACGTGACAACAAAATCTAAAAGTACCTTCTGCTTTATTTTCTCTCCTATCTTGTGCATTCAAAAAAGCAACATGACCGGGAGCCTGTTTTTTCAGAAGAACTGGGACTCGCAATAGAGAAACTAAAGGACGGATTCACACTCCAGGAACTCTGGGAAGTCATGACCTGATTTAGATTGGCACGCGATTGTTTCTGAAGCAAGGAAGGACTCTCAGTTTGTAGCAGCCTTGTGAGATGTGTAGAAGAGAATTTAGAAATACCAGAGTAGCAGAGAAGGAACATGCCAAAGCTAAAGAGCAGGCAAGTATTAGATAATATGCCCTCAGGATATGTCTTAAAGGAAAGATTATTCAAAACCCTGATATATGTAACAGTTTTTTATTTATTACACCATTTCTGTAAGTAGCGGGAGGACAACCAGTCCCTGCTATGAGAAGGGGTTGGTGGCAGCCCCGCCCCCCACGGCCAGTCACGTGTTCCACAAGCCCCAGAAGCCCCGCCCATCTGCTGGTCACATGGTGTAAGGACCAGACCAGTCCTTCCCTCCTGCTGTGGGGTTATAAGGACCTGGAAGGCCCTCCCCACGACAGTCATGGCATTTTATTTCAGCTGCCGTTATGTAAAATGTCACACTCTGCGTGTTTTCATACTGCTTTGTGATTGGCTGACTACGGGTTTTGACACACTGACCCCAGGTGTTTTCAGGCGTGTGATTGGCAGGACCAGCCACCCCATCCTGCTTCCCCCAGAAGGTTGTTGGAGCAGGACGCCCCGTCCCCTAATAACACAGGGGCTGCTGTGGTGGTTCAGCCACCATTTTATGACAGGTAGCCACCATTTTTTTTTTTTTACAACTTCATGGCCTATGTGTTTACATACTGCCCTGGGATTGGCTGCCAGGGTCAGGCAGTCCCTGCCATTTTACCTGGAAGGATGTCAAAAAAGGAAGCTTCCTCTTCCTGCATACACAGGGACCACCATTTGAGATAGGGCAGCATGTGGTGTATAGCTTGATGCTCAATGTGTGCACGTATTTGTACACAGTGATGAGCTTTCCCATAACGATGACACCTAAATCAGATTTCCATAACGTGTTTAGTGTTGGGCAGCATCAGTAGCATTGTATTCAGAACATTTTGTGTTTTTGATAACTTTACCAAAAGCAATACTGTTTTCGTGTCTCATAATTTTGTCAAGTGTTCACCACGTATCATTCCAGGTACTTAATTGTAACCCAGATATCCTCATACATGTTTTGTGTTTTTTCATTGTGGTTTTGCTTTTTTTTTTGGCTAGAGTACTTTTTTAAGGAATGGTCTAGAAGAAAGTGCACACACAAATAGCTTCTGTGTCTGAGTCATTAGACCTTTATGATGTTATGTGTTAGAGAGAAATGAGTCATTTATTGTTCAAAGGAAGATGCAGCTGTTACGTTTTCTAGTGACATAAGACCTCTGCGCTATTTTCTATAAGTGGAAAAAGTCAAATGAGATCTCCTATCAGCTGTTGTTTTAGCAGCTGACTGTTATAGTAAAGTAACTGTGGTGTGACTCTAATTGTGGTGTTTGTAGAAAATCTTTCAAAGCATACATTTTAATGAGATACTACCTATATTGAAAAGCAATAATGATTTCAATAAACTTTGATAATGTTATACCTCTTTGTAGATCTTGCATTCAAATAGTTGTGTTTTTTATCCTGCTTCCATTACATTCAAAGAACATTTTACCATATGGGTAAAAAGCATTCACTATATGGACAAAATATAGCTCCTCATCAATGTACGTTAAACAACTTAAAATGTCGAATTTGTGTTAGATCATATTACCATGTTTGATAAACATCTAAATGTTCCCAGTCAAAATTGTGAAACTTTCAACATATGCATGATTTTTCTAAATTCACATTCACTTCTCAAACTACTTAGCTGATTTGGGGCTTTTTAGTTTAAATTCAGGGTTCGGGGTTTTTTTAGTTTTTTTTTTTAAAATTGGACATCCATTAAATAATGTTAACGTGTAATGTTACATGTGTTTCATTCTCTGTTCTACCTTTCCTATGTACTGTTTTCAGTTTCTGGTACAGGCGAATATAAAAGGATTGATAATGTTTACAGATTATCTGAAATGAAGAACGGTGTTTATTAAGGAGGGATGGAGTCTTAATTTTAATTTTAGAAAACAGAAATTTACCTGAATAATGTCTATTTTATGTCTAAACAGTAGGGTTTTGTTTACCAATAAATACAACCCAATGGTATTAAGAAAAAGCTCAAAATTAATTTCAAAGTCTTATTATCAATATCTGAAGAAACTATAGATGTGATACGGGTATGTAAAAAAAAAAATAATAGAGCACAGATCATTGATGCAAAGTTCTGGAATTTTTTGGTATCTTTATAATTGGTATCTTTATAACTGCAGCAATGAGATGTATTAAGCAACTCTGAAGAAGTGAACAGTAGTTGCAGCTGACAGCTTGATTAATAATATTTCTATTTCAGAATATTTGGTAACATGTATATTTACAACCTCACTCATAGCTGTCTCACTGAGAGTCAGATTCTGCTGTCCTTACTCATGTCAAATAATGTCTTAAATTGCACGTAATCTCACTGATTCAATGTGGAGAATGATGGTAAAACCTGACCACAGTGACTAGAAGCAACAGTTGCTTCTTTCAGTCTTTGACAGCTGCCAGAGCAACTCTTTTTTTTTTTTTCCAAACCATCCATCCTAAATTCCGACGTGCAGGAGTATGTGCCTATATTTAGGTAGCAAGATTAAGTTGCAGAGGCTTCAGGCAGGGCAAAGCACATTGGTCTGCCTTTTTTACAGGCAGACCTTTGGGCAGACAACAGCTAAAGCTTTCTGCTCCCTCCCCTTTCCCAACTGTTTGCGAAATGGATTCCCAGAGGGAACTCACAGAAGAGCTCAGACTTTACCAATCCACCCTTCTTCAGGATGGCCTCAAGGAGCTCCTCGAAGAGAAAAAGTTTGTAGATTGCTCTCTAAAAGCCGGTGACAGGAGCCTGCCTTGCCACAGATTGATTCTGTCAGCATGTAGCCCTTACTTTCGTGAGTATTTCTTATCGGAGCAAAATGAAGAGAAAAAGAAGGAGGTGGTCCTGGATAACGTCGACCCCAACATCCTGGATATGATTGTCAAATACCTTTATTCAGCAAGTATTGATCTTAATGATTCTAACGTGCAAGATATCTTTGCTTTGGCCAGTCGTTTTCAGATCCCTTCTGTATTCACTGTGTGCGTCTCCTATCTTCAGAAGAGGCTGGCTGTCGGCAACTGTCTGGCCATCCTTCGACTGGGTGTTCTGCTTGATTGCCCCAGACTCGCCTTTTCTGCCCGTGATTTTGTTTCAGATCATTTTGTGCAGATCTGCAAAGAAGAGGACTTCATGCAGCTTGCCCCGCATGAACTTATCTCAGTTATTTCACCTGACAGCTTAAACGTAGAGAAGGAAGAACTGGTATTTGAAGCAGTAATGAGATGGGTCCGAACAGACAAGGAGAACAGAGTAAAGAGCCTGGGGGAAATTTTTGACTGCATACGTTTTCGTCTTATGCCAGAAAAATATTTCAAAGAACATGTTGAGAAGGATGATATAATTAAAAGCAACTCAGACCTTCAGAAAAAAGTAAAGATTATTAAGGATGCTTTTGCTGGAAAACTGCCTGACTCCTCTAGCAAAAATACAGAAAAGTCAGCCAAAGGGGAGGTGAATGGTGATGTAGGGGATGAAGATTTGCTGCCTGGCTACCTAAATGACCTTCCCAGGCACGGCATGTTTGTCAAAGACCTCATTCTTCTGGTAAACGACACTGCTGCCGTAGCTTATGATCCTCTTGAAAATGAATGCTACCTAGCAGCCCTGGCAGAACAGATTCCCAGAAATCATTCCAGTATAGTCACCAAACAAAACCAGGTCTACATTGTTGGAGGACTGTATGTGGAAGAGGAGAACAAGGATCAGCCTTTCCAGTCATACTTCTTCCAGGTATAAGCTTTATGATTGTTGGTGCAACAATAAGTGCTTGTAGGAGTTACTGAAAAGCGTTATGAGTCTATGCAAGGGTGTTGTCTGGTCTGAACGGTTGATGGAGAGAAGTATCTACAGAGAGCTATTCCTGTCTCGGAGAGATAAATGAAACCAAGGGACTTGTATCTTCTCTTTCAAGATCAAGGCCCTGGTGATACCTCAGAAAAGATACTGTATCTAGGCACCAGCTTTCATTGTTTAAGGCCCAGATTTTTCATGGTACAGATACGTAAATTTAAGCCTAATCATATTTTTGTGAAGTACCTTTTTGTGAATTTCTGTTAACTTCCATGACAGTTGAGTGTTAGCAGCTTTAGACTGAACGAGATGTCCTTCTTTTTTTTTGCAGTAATGTGTATATTTTAAATACCACTTTTGTCACTAAAATTTCAGAAGTCCTTTTGTCACGTCTATGTTTGAAAACCTAAGGACATTCTAAAATACAAAACTTAGAGGTAGAAGGCTGTTTTCCTGGCAAGCTGTCAATGTCAGTACACCATGTTTCAACCAAGAGCATAATTGTACATCTTTGTAAATCTGCGTAAGTTTATAAGGTGGATTAATACAAACTGTAACTACCACAACATATTTCAGAAAAATTAGCAAAAATATAGTTTAGCATCCTTACACCATAAACTAAGTCTGTTGTGTATTTAGCTACCTGGCTACATGCTTTGGGGGGTATTTAAACTCTCACGATGAATTCTGAAATACGCTGCTGGCTGCGTCCTGTCTTTAGGCACATTGGCCTAAAAGAGTGAAAATAGGTCCTGTTTCAGTGTGAAATAAAGCAGAGTGATAAGCAGTGATAGAATTTTAAAGACTTCAGGTATTAAAAAAACGTAAATACTAAATGTTTATAGGAGTATGGCTCACTGATTTCACTCAATGAAAGAGCTGGTTTCAGTTGTTACATGTATGAGAGGGAAGTCTTGGTTTGCTAGAGAGGGATTAGCACTGTTTCATCTCCTTATGGAAGGTGTAAAACACTAATCACTGAAGTGCAAAACTTGTCACAGAAATATTCTTCTAATAAAAATACTGTGTTGATGTCACAATGTATATAATCCAGAACTGAATACTCTAAGTCTCAGGCTATTAGAAAGTCTCAGGCTGAAAAACTAAACCTCACAACTGCTATGAAAAAATGATGAAGTTTTCAGAATCCTGCTTTATATGTCTACATCCATTTCCTGAAATCCTGCTCTCTCTCTTGCTGTCATTAAGCTGCTGCCTATAGCTGAAATACTTGTCTGCATTACCCATGGGGCTGTTGTTCCCTCTTAAAATGTTAATGTGGTGCCAAAACCGATTTTCACTTACTGATATCCCTTTCTCCCCCTGTTACCATTTTGTTTGGTAGTTAGCAACCCAGGAGAAAACAAGGCTGCCACTGCCTCAAAAATGCATGACTAGTTTTTGTCCTATTAGCAGTAGATATGCCATCCATGAGACTGATTCACTAAGCATGCTGTGTCCTGTGATGGGTACATCTTTTCCTCACTATGCTACTCAGATCCACCTACCAGGGCAATTCCTGTTCATGAGTTAAATTTTGTCTGTGGCAATAAAATTTCCTGTCCAGTAGAGGTGGTCTGTCAAATCTGGGAGATGCACTTTAGCATGGAGACCTTGACTGTGGAACAGGCTTCTGGAAAAGGGACGTCACTGAGCTAAACCCAGATCTGATTGCTTTGACTGAACTTTCTCCTGCTTTCTATCAAATGCCTTTACTACATTAATGCAGACTCACATTTTACCTTCCCTTCCTGTACACCATGAAGCAAATCTATATGCAACAAAAGAGTGAAAATATTCTTTTTGAATGTTAGAGAATGTTCAGGTTCAATTATAAGTTCTCAGATCAAACCAAAAATTAAGCACCACAGTTCTAGGAAAATACTGTTTTGGTTTGTCGGTTTGGTTTTTTCTTCTCTCCTCCTGCTGCTTCTCCTTAGGTGTTTTCAGCCTACAGGATGTGGTTTGAGACAGCCCTGGGAGTACTTCCATCAATCTTATTGCCAATGGAGTTGCAGTGCCTGCCTGTTTTTGCTTATGAGTGATTTATTCGTTGTGCTTTCAGAGATCTCAGGAACTTTTGAGGATATTTGTGATCAAACACAACCTCTTTTGTTCTAGGAATTGCAGAAGAAACATCTGTGCCATTTGCCATGTACTGCTTCACGATCACTCAGAGGAACAGTGTGAGGATGTCTGGCATCTCGTAGTGATGAGCACAACCTGCTAAATGTATAGGTGTGGAATGGCAGGAGTGTCTGCTCCCCTCAGGCAGGAAGAATGTGTTCTTTCCAATATGTGACAGGGAGCCCAGAGAGTGAGGGACCTTTAAACAAGGAAGAGCTTAATAAAGAGGCAAAGAAACTCTGTGAGGGTGAGCAGATGCAGAGCTGTGAGGCATTGACTCTGTGAGGTCTTAGCACCACGAAGCATGAGTGGGTAGAAGTCATCCTTCATTAGCTGCACCGAGGGAGGGGTAGGTTGTTCAGGCAAGCAGATGAGCTGCTGAGAGATACTGAGTGCAATTAGATTCATTTTGTGGAACAACAGTCTTTGTGTGGATTTTTACTTTTTGCCTGTCCTAACTCTTCCTGTTCTGACGCTCTTTCAGCTGGACAGCATCGCTGGCGAGTGGGTTGCTCTTCCTCCGCTGCCGTCGGCCAGGTGTCTCTTCGGGCTGGGAGAGTCAGAGAACAAGATCTATGTAATTGCAGGCAAGGACCTTCGCACTGAGGAGTCTCTAGATTCAGTATTGTGCTATGATCCTGTGTATGTTTAAAATTTAATTATGCCCGCTGAGGACACGTAAATAGCCCATTGTTGGTTGAGAGAGCCTAATGTTGATATTCTTCTTGTTCCAGGGCAATGAAATGGGGTGAGGTCAAAAAACTACCCATCAAAGTCTATGGCCACGCTACTATCTCAAACAATGGATTGATATATTGTCTTGGGGGAAAAACTGATGATAAGTGAGTCTCTAAGTCTTTTCACGACAATCTATAACATTATTTGGTTGGTCCTTTATAAATGATGTGTCCTCACACTCAGAAATCAGGGTTTCCCTTTTTTACATCTCTGGATTAAGGTTGCTAACAATTTGGCAGAGGGGAGCATATTGTGGTATATAGGGTCTCTTTTTCATGATAAGATAAAATTGCATATAAAACCCAACCAGTTATTTTAATGACCATACTTATTTTCCAGGCAAATTTTACTTACATTGCAGGCACATTAGTAATATAGAGCTATGAGGACCCTCACTGAAAGTATTATTATTTCCTTCCAGATAGAAATACATAGGTGCCGTGGAATTACCGTGTCAGTTTTTCAAATTTTCTGACCTGTGATGCCTGTTATGCCTTAATGGGTATAACATTTGGAAAATCAAAGTTTTCACTCACACTGAGCATGTGGTGGTAATTTCTCAGTGTTTGTACAGGGGACATTTAAGACACAAGCTTCTTAAATCAGCCAAAACCAGCAGCATCATCTTTCTTTTATAACTGTTGTCATACATTCCTCCACACTCATCTGAAGAGAATATGCTGAGAAAGGATGTTCTCTTTCTCCTGGAAGGTACAGTGAAATTGCTGCCCTATGTAAGCACTATTTAACGTTTGATTTAGTTCTATGGATCTGATTAGTGCTTTGTAGACATGCAAAGATTCCCACTTTAACTATAGGAAAGGATCTTGTGGAGAAGGAGGTATTCTGCATAAACCCACACAATCCACCTCACTTGGAACAAGCCAAAAGATCATTAGAAATTATCACTGGTTTTCTTTTTCCTCCCCAGGAAATGC
Source organism: Tringa tobata (assembly GCA_033628505.1). Taxonomy (NCBI): domain Eukaryota; kingdom Metazoa; phylum Chordata; class Aves; order Charadriiformes; family Scolopacidae; genus Tringa; species Tringa tobata. The sequence continues at coordinate 3,804,433 of JAHREE010000444.1, forward strand.
ACTAACAGGCTATTTGTATACAATCCCAAGAAAGGAGACTGGAAAGACCTGGCTCCAATGAAAGTGGCTCGCTCAATGTTTGGAACGGCTATCCATAAGGGCAAGATTGTCATTGCAGGTGGTGTCACTGAAGAAGGTCTTACTGCATCTGTTGAAGCTTTTGATCTGACCACCAATAAGTGAGTACAATATTCAAGCTATTTTTAAGCAGTGTTTTACCATTTAGGCTTTCAGGAGCTCTGAGGTAAGTCACACAAAGGTGTTCAGGTGCTCGTGCTCCCACTGAGACACTCGGTCTACATTCACATCAGCAGCAGCAGCAGCAGCACCTGAGAGCCTGGAACTCTGGCCACTTTTTCCTGTCCCCCCCAACATTTTCTATGCGAGTATTGCTACATTGCAAACATGATCAAAGGGCTCATGTAGTGAAAAATACCCACCCTTAATCTTTTCTCTTTTTTTTTTAAAATCTGATTACTTTCCCAGTGTAGTTGATGACACGGCCACCTAACAGGTGTGCTGGCCTAACAGAGGAGAAGTGGGAGAGAAGGGCAGGGGCCACACAATCTAGCTGAAATGGCGCTGGCACTAAGCGTGAAACCCCAGCAAGAGAAATCAGGTGCCTAAACAGGAGAAGCTTTGGGTACCTGGCCTTATGGTGTCTTGCTCTTCACTTACCTTGTCATGGAAAATACCATTTACCACTAGTTAGTGACAGGCAGATAATTCTGCTTATTTATTTAATATGAAAACTCTAGGAAGACACTAAATCTTAAATGCATCCTCTGAAATACTATAAAGAAAAAGTAAAGACAAAAGTGAGTAAGTCATCCTTGGAATTAGCTCACTTACTTGGTCCAGATGCTTTCCAGTGTTCTTCCTCACAGTCAGAATCTTTCGCAGTCAGCATCCCCTAAATGTTTATGATTTTCCAGGAGATTATACCATATATACCTGTGACTTTCTGCTCTTAATTTTCCTTTTGGTTACTTTTGTTACTTTTCCTTCCTAACATCTTATTTACAAAATTTCATTTAAAATAATATTAGTAAAGCTGTATTATGATAGCTCAAACTTTTAAGTGGTCCTGGATGCACCTGTATTTTATTAATAAGCACTTGTACTGGATAAACATGCATGTGGCGGTGCTGTCTTCACTGACAGATTGATGGCATTGCAGCCATCAATCTACAACAAAAGGTTTAACTTAAATGTATGCTATCCCAAAGACACTTGCTTATAAAATATAACAATACAAAGTGTGAATTATGCAAGAAGTAATTCTATGAGGGAACTTTGGACTTTACACTTTCTATACAAAGCAAAGGAAAGTAAAGGTCGTTTTGTTCCATTCTTCTCTTCCATTGTTCAGAATCATGTCCAGCTTCTGGTCTGAAAAATCTGCAGGTTCTTGGCTTAGTTTACACTGTTTTGTTACAGTTGAGTCACACTAGCAAGAGACACAAATTAGCCTAGTACTTTTGATGTTGACATTATTCAGAAGCGGGTTGTCTCTATATTTTACACGTTTGTAAGTGTGAATTGGCAGAAAATTTGAAATTATGCTGCCAAGCTCCAGTGACTTTTTTTTTTTAACTGAAATTATTATGTCAGTGCCACTTGAAATAAATATGCATTTTGGAAACTATTATAGAGAAAAAATGAAAGAAGCTGGGGAGCAATACATCTGTATAAAGCATATTACTAATGATGGGGCCAGGCAACCTGTAAGAAGTGGTCACTGGAAAGAGATGTCATCATGGTGTCATGCTACACCTAAGACTTGCAGGAAGTCCTCGTGGGGACGGTGACACTGAAATTCACTGCTGATAATCTCAGAGTTTTTTCCTTTTATTAAACAATTGATTGAGGCACTCCTTGGCACCTGAATTTATGTGACCCAGAGACTTACGTTAACACATTCAGTTTAGAGTATTTTTCCTGTGTTTGTTTAACTCAGGTTTCCCTTTTCATCTTTAGGTGGGAGATTATGCCTGAATTTCCCCAAGAGAGAAGTTCCATCAGTTTAGTCACCTTAAGCGGAGCTCTGTATGCCATTGGAGGCTTTGCAATGATTCAGCTTGAATCTAAAGAATTTGCACCCAGTGAAGTCACTGACATATGGAAGTAAGTTTAATTTTAATTTTCCTGGTGGAAAGCCATACCTAAAACTGAGGTTTGTAGACACCGGAGGGTAAAATTAGTCTTCTGTTTAACTCTAGAAATGAACCACAGAACAGGTTGTAACTCACTTGCTGACAGATAAAAACATTTGTCAGAAAGCAACAAATAGACATGAGATTTGGATCTAATAACTACTTCCACCTCCTAGTAATTTGAACTGTCTGAGTCATGGTCTTCAGAGTCTTCTACTCTTCAAGAGAGTAAGTTGCCATATCTCTTGGCAGGTTTAGCCTTGTAAGTGTACCATAAAAACATTCTCTATTTTGTGACATTCTTACACAGAAAAGGCTGTAAAACAGAGGTCTGTACATAGTCAAATGAGTAATTATTCCGAAAGAACCCGAAATCCCTAACTCCTAAATTTTTTTTCATCTAAATCACAGTAACAGTGATAAAATATCACATCTCTGCTGTGACTCTTCAGATGCTAAAGTAAATTCAGGAATTTTAACTGGCAGAAGGATAGAAAGAATTCCCAGAAAAAACACCTTTATATGTAAGAATCTGAAAGAATTCAGAAGGGATACTTAACACAAGGAAGAAGCTTTTATAGGAGTAATTAAAGTATGACATAGGCCAGCAACAAGCTTTAGGGACTGGGAAAAGGACAACTCACATGTGCAAGAAAATCTTACTGTTCTGCTTTAGAGAACAAAAGCAGCCTTTTTGTGGCATCCTTCAGCATATGGTTGCTACAAGCCTTTGCAGCATGTGGACTACCCTTTTCATGTATGTGTGATGAAGCATCAAATCTAATTTCAAGAAGCTATGTTCTGACCTCCTTTTATTAAATGCAGGTATGATGATGAAAAGAAGGAATGGATTGGCATACTGAAAGAGATCCGATATGCTACTGGAGCCTCCTGCCTGGCTACACGCTTAAACCTCTTCAAGTTATCAAAACTGTAAACAAAACACTGGAAAACGTGCTGTGGCGAGGGAGTTTCGATAGGCTCTTCTGGGTTTGTTGCATGAAAGTGTCCCCAAATTGTACAGAGTTTTGCAGCAGTGTACTAGTTATACTGTTAAACAGTTCATCTGTCTGTCCAAGTCTTAAGATATTTACTGGCTAATCAACAACTGGATTTTTGCCAATTTTAAAATCCTGAAGAATTCTAATTAACGTTGATTAGAATAAATGAAGATTTCAGAGAGAACTCCATTTTTTACTCTGTGAAATCGCCAATAAAACTGGTTAGAGTTCCTTACACTCAGAGAATCCAGGATAGTGGCAGCTTATCCTCCAAACAATGCCCAGGAATTAATTGTTAAGTTAAATACAACTAGTAGGTACCTATTTTTATTCTAATTGGCTGTTTGTACAGCCTGATTTCCCCCTTCAGCAATGTATGTAAATCCTGCATTCTTCAGCCATATCTTGAAAATATTTTCATTAGAGCCTTTTACAAAGAATTTAGCCTGAAACTGAAGTGCATATTGAAAACAAAAGCAACCTAAAGCTACCTGGCCCAAGAAACACCAACCTCAGCCAAAGCAGTACTAATAGCCAGATGTGAGGCAAGAGAGAGAAGTTCACAAGGTTAATAGCTCTACTGTTTCACCTACAGTGTTTGTGCTTCTGGTAATAAGGATTTTCCACTTTTTTATGCTTTTGTATTTATTTCCAAAGCAAGTATTTCACGGAAGTTTTTTCTCAGAGATCTGAGACCATTAACAAGCATTAATGAAAAAGTCCTAGAATTGATCATCAGCAAGTATCTACGGCAAACAGGACTTTTCCACCTAATAAAGAGTTGATGAATTTTGATGTTGAAACTTTTAACAATTAAACTTTGTTTTTAAAACTATAAAAGTATCACTTGATTGTGTCTCTTTTAGTGATCAGCTCATCATCACTATCATACTGACAGTACACAGATTTCTTAGTACAGCAAGCGGTTTTCTTAAAGAGGAGCACGCCCACCATATAGAGTATCTCTTCAAAGGATTTCTCCATCGAATAAAGAGGGTGTCATAAATGTAAAGGATGTCATAAATCTAAACCTAATTACAACTGATGTAGCAGGAAAACTGGAAAAGAAGCCCACCACGCCTGACTGAGCAGCAATTCCAGCTATCAAATGACCCCTTGCATTGCGTTCCTAGGGGACAGAGGTAGACATATGGCACAGGCACAGCCATTGTAGGTCATTTCACTGTGCTGCTGTACACCGGTACTTAAGCTGGGGGACATCTTTTCTGTTTCCCTTTTAATACCCAAATCTTCAGCTGTTTTTAGCATCTTCTCATTTCATAGAATCATAGAATGGTTAGAGTTGGAAGGGACCTTAAGATCACCTAGTTCCAACCCCAGTGCCATGGGCAGGGACACCTCCCACTAGAGCAGGTTGCTCAAAGCCCCATCCAGCCTGGCCTTGAACCCTTCCAGTGATTTGCTCCAGTTAAATCACTGGTTTATACCAGCCTATCTGCTCTAACACTTGCTGATTTCATTTAGAAAGAATGACTGCAAAGGATCAAAAGCAGCATGTTTTACTGTGCTTTTGCACTATATTTTGCTTTTCTTAGCTGCCCTTTCTGAATCCACTCATAGCAGGTTTTAATCCTGTCCCCACTGTGAATACTCATAACTTTAACCATACACAACTTGAACATACCTGGTGTGGCGCTGGGTGACTGCTGGAGGCCTGAAAAGAAGGGTTCAGCGCAAATACACAACCGTCCATGACTGATCACTTCAGCTACAGCCACTATCAACTCTCATATGCTCCAAGGTTGCCACTTGAAGGCCATCTGTACAGAAGCAGGGTCACTCGGGAGCCCTCTGACTTGTAGCCCAGCTTCTGAGCTCCTAACCTGTATTTATGATTGTCTTCCATTGTCTTCCCCATATACAAAACATAATGCGCATATAGTCTTTCTATGTGCTGTGTCTTCAATGGCATTTCCTCAAAGCACTCATCTTCTACATCTTGGAGCCCTTGTCCTTCTGAGAGCGTAAGCAGACAACCATCCACTAGTTTTTTCAGTCATCCCACAAACATGTGGGCTGCTTCAGGAGGAGACCATCTTGCAGCTTAGATCAGTTCTGTTAGCTTTTCCTTGCTTTTCATTAGTGTCCAGATTTGTATTCAGTCAACAAAAATACTTTCTTCTACTGCTGTGTGGTAAAAAAGCACCAGACAGGTGCATACTGATCAATTTGGAAATGCAGCTGCTTACCTCTGCCAGGCTTCAAAGGAAATGGCAAAAGAATGGCTATTGCTTCTACTAAAAAGACAAGGAACCACCTACAGATTGTGTGTGTGAAAGAGACGGGCGCAGCCAGCAGTGGTCAGGAGGTAACGGAGCTGCAGTCACCACACAGCTGCTTGTGAAAACGGGCTGCTTTGCACAAGTATGACCGCTCTGTGGTGTACAGTGATCGTTCTCCAGGGTATGCAACTTTTCCCTTCTACATCTCAGTATCTTAAGCCTCCTGACAAACCCTGGCTGAGTGCTATCCCAGGAAGCCTGGTAACTGGCAGATGGTTGAGGGACATGATAAATAAACCAGCGATGTATTTCACCACCAGCAAGCAAGGCGGTTGTGACACTCCGAAGCCTTTTCTTGGTCTTGATTCTCGGTTTCAATTTTCAGCCTAGTTTTGCTCTTTTGTACACAGTCTTATTTACAGAACAGGCAGGTCAGATGGTTTGTCTAGTTTTGTTTCATTTCTACTAGCAAGGGCTAGTCCAATGCATAATGCCGTAATAATAAATCTAATGAACTATCCAGTTGCTGGTAAGCACCTATGTCTGCCATAAGCATTATATTTTCCTTATATTGTATAAATCTTTCAGGTATCCCTTCCAAGTTGCATTTAACTGGAGTCCAGCTGTTGCAAGGCTCTGGGTGGCTGCCAGACTTTTAGAACTAGCCTATCTTTTAGGTATCCAGACGGCTCAAGCCATACTTCTGCACACACCACATCCCAGGGGAGGAGAAGCAGCTAGAGGCTTCTCATGGCACGACACCCTCCCCCGACACAGTCACCCACGGTACCTCTGTTCTGGAAGATGGGAGCGGAATGGCTGTAATACCAGTCCTATTCTTAGTAAATCTGCATTTCAGTTTCTTGGTTTCACAGTACAGACGCTGTTTGATCCCTATTGCTCATTCTGTCACATGCTGGAGGACAGACATAGTTTCCAGTAGGTTTGCTGCCTTCTCTCTCACAGTCAAGAGTACTTCCAACTTTTTCTTTGGACAGTTTTAGGTGTCCAGCTAAGCCTCTGTGCTTTATTTAGGACATAATAATGTAATTTTATGGCAAAACTGTCACAGACTCACGTACTTGAAGAATGGCTTCCATATAATGGGGGATTTTAAGCATCTTTGTCACATTCTTCATGGCGTGCTGTCACCTGCTTTTTGCAATCTCTAACAAATTGAGGATTAAATCTCTTGATACCTGATGCCCCATGGCAAGCCTTGGTCCAGCTGACTAACAAAGAGATTTTTGAAAGTCAGAATTCCAGCATTACAAGAAGTTTAATGGTACACAAAGTGTTTGTATAAAAAATACTTTGGACTGTATGTCTGACATCACTGTATTCCATATAAATGCTTTCTCAGATATTCTAGCTGTTCACCTTTTGTTGACAGAACCATAGAATTCCATTCGAAGTGAGGAATCTGTAGAACAGAATCATATGAACCGAGTGTTAACACTGGCTGGTATATGCCACATACCATCTTACAGCAAAACAAAGGCTCTCTGATATCTGTTGTTCTCCACTTGAAGATATTTTATCACCAGGCTTATTCTAGTACTGAAAAGATTCATTTCTCAATGTGAGATTCTTCTTCGTGTAAGTACAGTCACTTTGCAGTGTGGTTATGGAGATGTAAAGCAGATACCCACACAATACAGGCTACTGCAACTCCATTACACCATCTCCCACTTTTTTGAAACCCAAATCAAGAGAAAAATCCCAGGTCACTACAGTTTGTAACGTTAATGTATCAGGCTGGAATGGTGTATCAGCAGTATAACGTTTACTGCCAGGGCAATATGAGAAATTATGTTTATCCTGTTAAAAAAAAATAAATGCACCAGACTTAAGCTTAAAGAGGGATTCTAGCTAAAATTAGGTGAGTAATTATGTATAGAGGATAATCTGCATTCACAAGCCTCTATTACCCGAATGTTTCTATGCTGGCAGCTGTGAATTACAGGTGGCCACTGGTCTTCCCTGTGACAGCACTATCGCTGCAGCAAACATGCAGCATCTACATCCCATCTTGCAGCTGCCGTAACTGTCTCCCTATCACTCAAGGAGGGTTTGTTCAATCGTTTTCTAGTGTAGAAATTTTTGGTGAATTGAACTAAAACTCATTTCACTTTTCCTCCTTTACTCAGGCTACATCGAGATTGCTGGTTTGCCTGCAGCAAGGGAAGACTGAGACCTTTTGACTTCAGTTTTGCTGCAGCCACTTTCAGAGAAGGTGCAAGTTCTATGAAGTCCTTACACCATGAAAACAGCTTGGAATTTCCCCCCTAAATGCAAAAATTGCTCTTCTCCAGAAGGTGCATTTTAACTATTAAACTATCTATAAATCTGTTGGAAGAAGGAAAAGTATCAATCTGCACTATTGATCCAACTCAGAAAGGACATAAAATATTGCTGACTGCTGACCTGAACAACCTGGTATCCCAGCATTTCCAGGTGTCGTTTTTTCACTGCAGATTCTCCTTTCAGGTGACGTGAGTTTTTGCTAAAAGCTTTTGAATCAAGAAATTCCAACGCAATTCTGCAAACAACAAAAACTTGCATTTACTTTCAGGTTCTGCCTGAATAGCGAGAAGTGGTATTTCTAGTTCAGTATTGATAGCTGCAGCAGGACAAATATTAGATAAACCTGACAATTCATAGAAAAAGAAAATTAAACAACTACCTGAAACTAGTCAAAACATCTTCCTCATATTTATTTAGATACTTGATCTTCATGTGATTCTCTGCCCCATCACACTGCAGGGGAGTGAGCGAGCAACTGGATGGGAGCTTAGTTGCTGGCCGGGGTCAACCCACCACACCTGGGAAGGCTAAACCTCGTAAGGCTTTGGAAAAAGCAACTGGAAAAATAAATACCCTAGGGATTGCAACAACTGTTTAGGATATAAGCATCAAAAACCTGGTCTAAACTTGATCTAAACTTGGAAGTGCAAGAATTCAATGTACTAACCTCTGAGCTCCTGGTGGCAGAGCCATTCTCCCTTCATCGTTGATGTCATGTCTCACATGTATTCGCTCCACTTCATCCAGAGGTATATGAGGAGCCATATAAGAAAGAGGCTTTTTATTTTCATCCAGAATACACTCAAAATCTGTGAGAAAACACAACAAAACCGTTTACTGTCAAAAAAAAAGTGAAAGAATTTGATCTGTACAGTGTTTACTTCTAGAAAAGCTGCGATAACTGTAATTAGAGGTACTTAACATTATTTATATTACACAGAACTTTTTAGAAACTGTATTTTATACAGCAATTTCTTTGCAGTATCTCGTGGCCATATGCCCTGGGGCTTCCTAATCTTCTGATAAACGGTGATATTGGAGGTCTTCATAACAATCCTTAGAGGATTAACTTCTCACCTATTTCATAGTAGTATGGTGTGAGAACAGATATTCTTGCATAATTGCTCCCTCCTAAGATTTCTGTCAGCATTCTGTGAACATGCTGTCGCAGTGGATTTATTCGGCTACTGCCTACAAAGACAAAATAAAGATTTCATACATCAAAACTTCCACAGACAAAGTTTTGAAAATAGCACTTTGTGATACTGCACTTTTGAAAGTCAGCCTACTGAATTAAAGCTTTTCCACAGATCTCTGGTGTTATTCCGCCATAATTCAGAGACCATGTGATCATCTTTCAGGTGGAAAGTGGAACGAATTTCAAATCTAGACTTTCCATCCCAGGATTTTTCCCATTGACATTCTACAAAAGCTTTAGTTTCAGGTTTTACTTGTTGGATTTTGTTTGCTTTTAATTGTGCTTAGACAGTAAAATAAGTATTAACTTATTTTGCATTTATCACAGGCACACCTCGCTATCTGTCCCTTCTCTGTTGCAGATTGTTTAATACCTTGCTCCATTAAACACCTTCAATCTCAGAGTTAAAGCAGCTGAGCTCAATGGATAGCAAAGCAGATCTCCCCCATGAGAACTAGTGGAGGAGATACTGAGTTTGCACGAGCTAGATTTTCTAAACCGATCACTATTCTGAAAGATCTCAGCTGCTACACTTGACCACTACCCTACTTTTCCCCCTCTTATCCTTGATGGATCTTGAGTCTTCTGAGGAATGACAGCAGTCAGTTCAAAAGGAGGCAGCAAAAATGTTCACCTTGAAAAATTTAAGTCAGTCTTAAATTAAAGAGTTCAGTCTTGTAAGTGAAGCAAGGATAAAAGTGACTCATCTCCTCCAGTAGACAATCCTAATGATCCTCTTCCTACCTCTCCATCCTCTGTGCCGTATACACTGTTTCTGTGTATTTAAATTTTATTTCTTATGCAGAAATATCCCTTCTCTATTACATTAATTCTCACAGGGAAAACCGCTTTGCTATCTGTTGCCCTACTACGTGGTCGCAGTTTTCAAGAATGTATCCTCAGCAGATAGTGGGGTGTGCTCTTCTGAGCTTCTATTGCGTGCTAGGGTCAACACCACAGTTTTAGAAGAAGCATTTAACAGACTGCTGAAAACAGACTATTACTAGTAACAAGGGCAGCTTTTCCTCTCCTAAATTACTTACTGTTACGAAAGACACGTTGGCAGTAGCGCTCGTGAAACCAAGGGATGTGAAACTCCGGGCAATCCAGACAGACTGCTCTGTTCAATTTCATGAGGTGCAAGCGGACCCTTTGCTTTAGGGTATGAGGCAGGACTGAGTTAAACAAAATAAAAAGGTGTGAACTGAACACACTGAACTAAATGGCTACTTCTGAATTATTTACTAGAGATGCAGTACTGCATACTACAGTACTTATAAAATTCCCGCTGCAGAATCTTAGACAGGTTCTCAAAAACCCCAAGGAAAAAATGAAAAGTAACAGTTTTGCTCAATATTAAGAACAACAGCAAGACAGACGAAAGCAGCAATTTAAACTCTTCTATCATTTGTCTTCTAATGAACTGGTTGAATGCAAAATGGCAACACTACATTGATAGCAAAGACCATACAGGTAGAGAGGAAGGAAACAGTCAAACAAACACTCAGTCTCTTCTTTAGAGAGGAGACTGGTGGGGTTAATTTCTTGTGGACAAGAATTCCACATTATTTCTTAAGCTTTGTGACTATTTCTAGTAATAAATACCACACTCGGGTAATTTTATTTCTAATAAAATTGAAGAATTATTAAATACTAAGTGCAATAAGTTGACTATAAAATTTGTTTTAAATGAGCTTCTCTCATCTGTGATATAAATCCGTACTTTGAAAACAAAGCACAAATTTTTGTTCATTACTTCCCTTTTAGCACTCAAATAGTAACTAAATGATATAGAGGAGTCTTTCCAGAAAACTTAATTGTTTGAAGAGTAATTCTACTTCTCAAGTTATATGTAGGTCTACAATCCCATTTTATGCCAAGTGCTACATCATCAAATTCAACAGAGCGCTAGATACTTACCTTCCAGTTGAGCATCCAATTTGCTGAGGAAAGAAACATTAAATATCCTCTTTATCAGAACTGGAGGAAAATACCCAGCCACTGCCAAAACATGGCCAAGTAGTACCAACTGGTGAGTTTCAAAAAAACCTTTAAAAACCAAACAGAAATTCATATTAACACATGACAAAGTTGAAAGGGTTTGCAATGCCCTCCCAAATCATCCAAGTTTCTCTCTTAACATACTAAATGAACACACAGGCAGATTAAGGACTACCTCTGCTAATTGTACCAAGGTGTTAAGGTAACTCTTGCCAGGTCTTTGCAGGAGGAAACTAGTTAGTCTTAAAAGAGGTAAGTGCACAACATTTCAGTAGCCAGCAAATTTTCAGAGTTCTGTGAGGCTGTATCATCAATCGGAAAAAAAAAAAAGTCTCTACACATTTCCTCTAAAACTTAGCCATTTCTTTGTGATAAATCACAAAATACATCCTGTCCTCAAATGATGGACAGGGGAATGTGACAACAATTCTATCCAATAACAGCCCCGCAAATTAAATAGACTTTTCACTTGTTTTTGACTACGCTCAAGATACCTTGCTAGTTCCTTATCAACAGGAATTTTTAAAGGGTGAAATGAAGGTAGAAAACCCAACAGAAGTATACATTGCATCTTTGTTGTGGTTTAACCCCAGTAGGCAGACACATTATTTTTTTATTTGCTTAAAAAACTGCCATTCTATCCCCATTTTTATTCAGTACAAATAATATTTTCCAATTATACTCATTCATCTGGTGTCAGAATATCTTTCTCTAATGCACTTACTCAAGTTAGAAGTAAGACGTTGGATACAACTTTCAAAGAACCCTTCATTTGCAGGAGGGTCATAATTCAGAGCAGAGAAAAGGAAGAGAATAAAATAGATTTCAAAGGGGTGGATCTGGAAAAAAAAGACATTCTAAATTAAGTCACCGCAAGATATCCTAATGTTGCCTGACAACATTATAGTTCATTCAGAATTAGAAGATTTAAGACTAGATGAGCTGTTTCCTAATATTTTTTTTTTGACAATTCTTTCTGGAGAAAAATATTAAAAAAATAAAATGTAGAAATCATTAAAATTGCAGCTCTGGCTAAAATTTGAAATCTATTTCATGTAGATGATCAAAGTGCTTCTGTATACTTAGACTTTAAGAAACTTTTAAAAAGGTCTCCAATTAAATACTCTTAGAGAAATTAAACTGTCATAAAATAAAATCAAAGATGTACAGAAATACCAGATTGATGAGAAAAAATAAGATAGTGAGAAAACAGAGTAATTTTGACCAAAATACAGGTTATTGGGGAAATCTCCACAAGAATGAGTAATGTAAAAACATACACTGTGTGATGTGACTATTTGTAAAGAGGTTAAACACAAATTATTTAAGACGGTCAAATGTAAAGCTAAATGCAAAGGATTGGGGTTGACCTAACACTGACTGAACAATAAAATAAGGAAGGAAAATTAAAGAGAAGTATAAAATAATATAAACGGAAGCAAACCAACTTTGAGTGAACACAGAAAAAGATGAGCTCCAAATCTGGTACACTGAAGAAAACTCTTAAAAACACTGTGTGGACTGTGCTCTGAAACACATTAACTACTAACCTGTCCTTTCTTACTGAGTAACTTACACAGCAGATAGAAAGAAAAACTGTAATACCTTGTCTATATTTTCAACAGTCACAGAAGCTATTCTGTCAAGTAATGAAGGACAACAGTCATTTGTTTTTATGAGAAAAGATGACAACTGTAATACATTTGCCCGTGTAATTTGGTCTACCAAGAGTTGACACACGGCCATAGTTTCCTCTTTGAGGACTTCTTCAAACCATTCTCCATTCGCATGCGTAAGTTCTTCCAACAGAAGGTTTAAGTTGTTGGTTTTCTGAAGCCTCTGAAATCCATAGTCATTGAGTTTTTGAAGCAGCTTTACACATTGCTCAGAATTGTTTTGCCAGTGGAACTGGTCATAATGATTCCATTTGACAAGAGCTGCGGCAATGCAATTCAAATGATGGAGCCTGCATTGAGGCAGAACTGCTGCTGCTTTGCTTATAATGATTTCCTCCACTTCAAAGGAAGGAAGCATGGCCAGAACACGAATTATTGCAGCAGTATCAGCAGGTATGACATTAGATTTTAAAAAACTGGAATAGAGACACAAATAAAATCAGACCATCAGTACTGACAAAGTGCAAATGTTAAAAAAAACAAAAACAAATTACATGCATGAAAATTCTATTTTGAAAGTCAAAAGTTGCACATCAAATATAAAATAAGTAGAATATTAATGACATGGTAGAAATTCACACAGTTAGCAACTACCATCTTTTTTCATTGAGATTAACAACTTCTAATTTATTCAAAATTGAAAAAAATGAAGACGACAGGGAGCATCTCAGTTAGCTGGTGAGGCTTCAAGTGTTACTGATAAACACAGAAGTCCTTAGTAAGGGAAGAAGGTCCACCTTTGTTTACAGGGTCTGTGGGTTTCTGGGCCTGGGTGGTTTCTCTGATTTCTGCCCTCAGGAGCACCAGGTTCTGAGGTGCCTGAGGAACATGAAGGCATCATCCAAAAAAAACATGTACAGCCAGGGCACTGCATTCTTATAGAGGCTGAGCAACAGAAGCAACAGTGGCAGATCTCTTCTCCCACGGTTCCAGAAATGGCTTCCCTTTCTATGTTCCAACTGTACAAGCCTGAGAACTAACTAGACAGTTCTTAATCAAAAGACTCTGCTTCACACTTTCATTTGTCCCAACCATGGCATTCTTACTGTATATTTTTCATTATTTGTTCCTCCAAACATCAAAGACATTAATGCCTTCCATTCCTGGAAAGTACCAATCAAAATTTCCTGTTCAATGTCATTATATCGCTGTGGCCAAGGGGCAAAAAAATCTGTTTTTAAAAGATATCGTATCTATTGGGTCTATAGTCAAGACAATATGTAATTCCTATCCTCTGATTTATGAGTTCAATAGAATCAAGTATTTTTAACAGTTTGTTACTTCTTTATATTTTATGGAAACAAACCAATTTAACATCTTAGCTTGTTATTTAAAATATTAAGTAGGCAACTGTTTAATACTTAAATAGCTACATTTCCAAGAATACACACTTACCTGAACAGTAACATTTTCAGTTTGGCAAACAACTCCAGATTGTGGCAACGCAATGCCACCAAGTACTGTGTTAACTTTACCAACTGTAATACATGATAGCTATCCAAGTGTTTGGGCAGAACAGAAGCCATTCTGAACTCAAAGAGAAAAAGATGACATGGAATTAGGCTAATACAGAAAGTATTGCAAAACCCAACATCCCACACGAAAAAGGGGTGTCCCCTGGTGCACAGTATCTAGGTGGAGGATTGCACACACCTGCACTCCTCTCCACCCCAGTTCTGACAGTGTTCCACTAAGACACAGCAGCCTCCCTCCACTTAGTGAATTGCAAAATTAAAGCCCTCATCACCAGCAAAACAGCTGCTTCACTCTAAAAAGTTCAGTTGCAGATTTCACAATCAGTTAAATTGTAAAAGTGGACCAAGAACAGGATAAACTAGAACAGCTTCGATTCTAAAAATTTTGGTTGCAGATTTTACAATCAGTTAAATTGTAAAAGTGGACCAAGAACAGTGGACAACATAACAGTGGTTGCTACAGCTGTGTCGGTCTAAAGATGCAGGAGGGGGCTAGATTTGTAGGGAAAGATACATTAAGTCCTTCTTTAGACAGTGAAATTCAAGCAGAAAAAGCAGGAATTCACCTGCTCGTCCCTTTAATACCACTCTGCTCCACAATACTACTTGTCCTTTTTCTTCCAAGGATCTATTTGGTTCCTACAACTACATTCAATCCAGTTATTGCTCACAACCTGCATTTAACTCTGCAGAATTTGTGACATACCGGATGCTACATCTTCTGTGCCCAGAACCTCAACCACTTTTTCCTTCATTATATGACAGATATTACCTCTCCCTATAAACAACATTCTGCTTACAACCGCGGAAGAAGTGGTCCAGGTTCTTGAAGATGCAAGACTCAATACTTCAAAGTAGTGGCACAATGAGTTTTGGAGAAACAATTCATACCAATAACAGGATCTCCTAGATAGGACACATTCTCTGCAACTTACTATATTCTCATTTGTCTCACCAGTTTACAGTAATTGTTAGAGTCTAAGTTTACTCAAGAAGCATCACACGTGTAAATAAGCCAAAAATTATATTACATAAACTTGGCAGGGTTGAAATGCCCTTCTACAAAATTCCTAAATTGCCTCAATTACTTCTGGGTCAAGCTGTGATATTCTAAAATCTGTAATAGCTAATTATATATAGTGTATATCCACTTGTGTGCAGGTGACACACTCTCCACTCTCAACTTCCTGGGTATTATATAGTTTTCCATAATAAATAGAGAATACAACTTCTTACTAATATCAAAAAAATTACTTTTTGAGTAGATGAGAATTTTTGCATTTCATTTTCTGCATCGTCTTCAGTACTACCAACACTTGGTGACTGCTAAATTCTTCTGCCATGCGCACTGCAGTTAGTAACAACCTAAAGAGGAAAAGAAAAGATACATTTTCCAAAGAAAAGCAATTGAAAAATCTCCAGCAAACACTGCAGCCATTTTCTCTGTCTAGGAGGAAAAGAACCAATAGACTACTTCAGGAAAAACAGGAAAACAAATTCCCCCAAACTAGAGACCTTTGTTCTGTGGATGCTGCTTCTAAACAGTTGATCTGTATGGCAGAGATAAAGAGAAGTGAGTGTGTTAGATCAGTACATATTGCTCTGATGCTAGAAACCAGCGAGTTCAACAATTCTGAAAGCAGACAAGAATCAGGGAAGGTACTCTATGGCACTAAACAATTCACAATCAATCAGCAAGCTACAGATAACAGAATCAAACATGAGCTGAACTGGTTCTGGGGAAAATAAAGACAATGACTTATTAACACACACTGATTTTTACCAAAAAAAAAAAAAACTAGGAAAAACTTTTCGAACTAAAACAGCTATGGCTAAACTAATGCAGGCTTGAGTATATCCAGATCTCTGAATAAAGGCAAATGTTCATGAAGAGAAGTCTGAAAATATGACTAATTGTAATTAATACAGCGAATTCTGCCTAAAACTGCACGATTTGAGAGACCCATGACTAACACCACCCCCGAACAGGATTTTGCAGCACAAGAAAAACAGGCAGAAAGAATTCTGTCACACAAAACTGTGGTCTAATTGCTAAATAAATGCTGAAGTGTTCCCTGCTTATGACCTTTCATATAGAATAAGATGTACAGCAAACTGTGATACGACAAGACTCAGGCAGTTCCAGCTACTGCCAGTCTTAAAAAGCAACACACACCATGTATACATTTCCCAGGAGAAAGACAGAAAATTTTTTACTACCGTCCATTGTGAAAGGATGGCTGTAGCCTAAGAGATTGAGCTACAAGATGCCCCCACGTAACAGCATTCACATACCCCTTGATTACTGGCTCCAGCTTTCTATGCAACTGTTTCAGGACAAACTTCTATGGCAGTGTTTCCATAATGAAGTAATACTTTGCTACAAAGTTACAACTAGGAAGCAATGCTCAGCTCACGAATAGGCTTAGAAATTCTTCCAAACACAGTACGTTTTTAAGTATATATCATAAATAAGACAAAATTTTTAATAAACTTACCTTTCTCTTACCTTGGATCCTGCCATAGGCCCAAGAGCAAAAAATAATTTTGCAAAGGTTTCAGGATCATGATAATCATCTATAGTTTCAGACAGCAACTGTTTAGCAAGTAAGCGGAATTCAGCACTGTCAAAACCCAGCTGCTCATATAATCCAAAAATAAAACTAATACTGTGTATATCAAGATGGGAGGCACTTTTAAGGAAAATCTTGTTGCATTTTTCTACCAATGGATGATATCTCAGCTTAACATTTTGAAGAAACTGTAGAATTCTTTTGGCATAGTTGAAGTGGACTTCATCCTTTTCTTCCAAGAGCTGTTCAGCTTTCTGTAGTAATCGATCTCGAAAACTCTGTGAGATAACATCAGATATGCTGATCATCAAAACTGACAAAACCCTAAAAAATTTAAAAGATTTCACAATTACACATTGAACATGGTAAGTAATACATTTTAGATTTCTTAAATAAACTATGCAAAGAAAGGAACATTAGTCAGGGTGTTGCTGACTTCTGCATAAAAAGCCATTTTAAAGCTAATGCAGAAAAAACAGATGAGCAAAAAACATTTCTCCTACTACTGTCAAAATTCTGCTTTCAGTGAATTTCTGAAATAATTGGGATTTTTCAGTCATCTCTTACAAAGCTGTATGCGATGAAAGCGTTTGCCTAAGGCAAGACCCTGACTTGCCTGATTCAAATTTGCAAAAAGATCTTTAATGTTCAATGGACACTAAAGAAACCCAAACAATCCTCAAGTGACAGAATGGGGAGAAGATGTTATTCCTAAAGAAAGAATCCCTTCCTAAGGCAATAAAAGTTACAACTGCAGGGAGAGCCAGTTCTATAAAGAAATGCGGTCCCATTCAATGTGTTTCATAAGCAGGCTCCTCACATCCGCAAAAATAAGTGTTGGGATTCCTGGTGCTGTATAAAGCAGAAAAAGGGAAGAGCAGCCTTTGCTATAATGGCCCAGGGGGGAGAGAGGCAAGAAAAAGAAGCCTGAACTTCTTTTGACTAGGGTCAGTTTTTAAGTAATTTTAATAGTAGGGTAATGCAGTAAACACGCTAGCAAAAGAATTGCCTAATTCAACTTGACCAAAAAACCAGAAAAAAGTTGTTCTGAAGAGAAACAAAAATAACATTGCTTTAAGATTCCTTATTGCTATTCATAATAGTAAACTAAATCCATGTCATAGTAGACAAATGTCAATCTCAAGGAAGAAAAACATATTCTGGTGAGTGAATAGCCTCTAAATTCTCAAAAAAGTCCATGTAAAATTTAGAATCAGGATAATGCAATATCTGCTGGTTTTCCACTGCAAGTAGAACTTTACTTCCAATTAAGCTTTTAACTTAGTTATAAACAAATTCTTCACAACGGCACTGGGAAAATGCATTCACGTAAGCAAACCTGTTCATGAAAATCAATGCGCTGATACAAATCACCTCCTTCCCACAAACCCGAAACTGAAGAAAAGCAAATGCCAGTTGAGAAAAAAGGAAAGCATTCAGCAGAGGCAGCCCGGTAATTGTGACATATTGCTTCTCCTGCTACTTAATTTCATTCTGACACTTACCTTATATCCTGTATAGAATCCAGTTTCATGTCCACAATATGAGCTACTTTGCCAATTACAGGACTGAAATGTCTGTGTTGCTTGTATAAACACAGTGCGAATTTAGACAGAGCTGGCAGACTAAGCCTGTCAAGACACCAAAAGACAGACACACAGAATATTTACCTTTTATTTCTAATGAATAACTAAAGACAAAAATCTACTTCAACAGATATATAAAAGACAAGGTTACATTCAAACTACAAAACAAGGAAACAAAGCATCTAGGTATTTCCTATTTGGTCACCTCTAGTGATTCCTCAGACTTAGCCAAAACACCTAGATATTTTATATTAAAGCATATGGTGCGTACAGCGCTCTACAAAAATCAGAAGTTCTTCATTTAACCACATCAGCATAAGAAATCTATAAAGATTACATTTTCAAGCAATGATGTAAAATAGCTAAAACGAATGTGAGCAATTTATTACCTGAATGTCATTTTGTGTTCAAGCTACACTTAATTTATTTATTTGTCAAGATGCCCCAGGTGTTAAGCTGGGAGAGGCAATTCTGTGATGCTGGTGCCAACACTGACACTAGCTTCTGCCATTAACCTGAGATTAAAGAATGAAAATGACAATATAAAAAAATTAACATCAAAACAACCCAAAAAACGACCACAACAACAAAAAAACATACAAAGGGAAAATGTTCTAACAACCATTTAAGAGTTGGACAGCAAGCTCTAAGATAAAACTGTAAATATTAAAACCTGCAATTTACTTCAACCACATAAACCTACATAGAACCTACATACATTTTGAAACAATAGGTTTCAAATTCTTCAGTGTTGGTCACTGTTGTTGTAGTACTTGAATGTCTCAAGCAAAGTCCATCAATACTCAAAGCCTCCATATGTACAAAAATAATTTCCAAAGCCTTCAAAAATAAGATCATCATTTAAAATATTCATATGGTGTTTAAACCATCTCATAAATACTCTTTGAGAACTCTGTGTAGCCTCACATGAAGCAAACCAAACCATGCTTGCAACTTAGACCTTTCACAAAGCATAGTAATTGCATACTTGCCTTTCTAATCTTTTCCACGCTTCTGTAACAAGCACTTCCACTAGAGAATCATGGTCTTGAACATTGAGCCTTCAGAAGAAAGACGTAAGAGTTTGACACTTGCTTCAGAAATTATAAAGAAATAAGACCTATGTCCTTTCAATGTTTATCATGTTTTACTTTTCTATCGCTCCCCCCATTGAAACAGAATATAAACATTTGTGCATTAATAATCATAACTCCATTTACTGGGAGTGCAAAACAGATCAGTTCTGCCTGCATCTCAAAAACTGAGGCACAGGACGTTGTCTGTGTCACACAGTCAGGGTACAGAAGCTGGGGCAGGATAGGCTCCCAATCTCCTTATACAATGGTTTTGTAGTCAAAATTCCATCTCTTTTTATTACCAAACACAAAATGTAGATGAGGAATTCAACATAATGCTGCTTACCTAAGAATACTATATAGGGTATCCACTATGGCCTCATCTTCCATGTGTTCCACCTTGTTTTCTGCTAAAATGCAAAGAGTGAGGAACTGGGAGTGATTTCTTACATAGTCACTAGTCCTTAAGAGAAGGGGCCTCTTCTTTTGCAATTGCCACAGCACGTTCAATGCAATTCCCACGTGTTTTTCAGAAAGCCTGGCCTTGTTCCTTCCAACAAGGCTGAACACTTCATCTTCATGGGTGCAGCTATTTATCTGGCTCACAAGCAGATCACTACTCAGAGTTCGAGCTTGGTAACGTCGCAGTGTAAACAAGCAAACCTGCCTCAAACAAAGCATTTTGCTATGCCTACCAGCTATCTTTAAAGTGTCCAGAAAGATTCTTTTTTCACTTTTCGCAGTAAGCCACGTTTGGGGTTATTTGTATCCACGTTACAAAGAACAAACTCAAGTATATGAAAACCAGATCTTTTTTTTTTTTCATCCTGTATGGCCACTGAATTAAGAATAATTCAATTATGATGTACCTGTAATGAGACAGAATTAAAGCAGTTAAGAACAGTCATAACTACTAGCTAAAAATCCATGTCTCTACCTTTTAATGTTCTGAGAAGAACCTAGAACCTGTATTCTTCTCAGAGAAGCTCCCAACAATGAACACTGACATACTCATAAGCACCAAGAAAAGCTAGTCCCCTTGCTACATTTTCAAATTTAGAAACCTGACTTTAAAAGACCCATGTGCTGTCTATCATGGTACTACTGAGAAGGCAAAGCTAAGCTTTTTAACAAGCAGGTGCTGCACAACAAAGTCAAGTGAAGCTTACTCTCACTAGCCCACTCCATAACCCCAAACTGGGGTCCGGGAACTGCCAGAAAATAGAACTATTGGTGGTAAAAGGAAGTAAGATGGCAAGAGCTCCTGAACTGTCATCACTGAATTCCTCTGGCTCTATACGTGCATCCATCCCTCAGCGATATCTACTGTAATCTGCCTACGAGCCTCTCCCAGAGTTTCCTTTCCACTCTGCTCTCTTTAGTATGCGGTCTGTGTCTTGTAAACGCATGAAGATCTTGGTATATGGCTTCTAGTCAGGAAGGCTGACCACCTTTGTCATATAGGATACTGATTGGTCACAACGCATCAGCTGAAATCACCCACTGTGCAAAAGAAAAACAACCTAATTCCCCAAAGTATAGTGGAAGCTACAGACTTACCTATTGAAATTTGGTAAGTATTAATTTGTTTTCTTAATATATCGCCCAATTTGTACACAGTGCTAACTATGTATTCTACAACCTACAAAATTGGTTCCAAGCTGCAGAACACAAACCACTGGTAGTAAATGTTGTGGTACACCAAAAAAGACCCACCAAATTCCCTTACAAAAATTATCAACATACCATATCTTCAGCAAAGTTGAAGGCTCTTCAACTGTAGGCATGATTTCATCAATGTAACATTATCAAGGCGTTGGCAGCAGCATGCACTAGGTGCACTGAGAAAGAAAAAAAACCTTATTTGAGCAGTCTATGTACAGAACTGAAATCATTCCACAGAACTGGATATAGCTAGATTTCTTTTGACGTCTGCACAATCAGCTTCAGAGAATAAAAATTCCTATGACATATTGTACTACACTGCTGTCGGTGACAGTGGGGAAAATACAAAGAAAGCTAAAATGGAGTCATTTTAATTTATGATCTGTTATAATATGAAGTATTTTCTTCCCTATGCAAAATGAAAGCATACAAAAATAAAAGGTACAAATTTTCCAGTTATTATATATTAAGTACCTTCTATAATAATGATTTATTTTATAGTCCCTTTTCAAATATTGCTTTTATTTATTCCATATGATAGTTGTATTTACAAATATTTTATTCCACT
This sequence comes from Tringa tobata, assembly GCA_033628505.1. NCBI lineage: Eukaryota > Metazoa > Chordata > Aves > Charadriiformes > Scolopacidae > Tringa > Tringa tobata. Next base: position 3,825,958 of record JAHREE010000444.1, read on the forward strand.
TTATCACTGAGAAAAGTTGTGTGACAAAGTTGTGTGACATTATTTATTCCATGTAACCTCCATAAAAACAATTTTTTGCTTTTCCCTCTTAGTATGCAGCCACATGGTTTTAGAAGTAGCTGGAACTTCTTATGAGATTTTATAATATATATTAAATAAGCTAAAATACATATGGCTAGAATACATATGAAAGGCTAGTAAAGCCACTGTTAAATCACAATCTAGTAATCTTCCACAAAATCTCTAGTACTAAATTAACCACATTTACCAGACCACTTCGCAATTTTTTTACCCCACAGATTTTCCAGTTGATTAAAAATACTTTTTCTGTTCCCTTTTGCCATGTAGATGGTAAATCAGACACAGCAGCAATAACCAAAAGTAGAAGTGATTGACTGTTTCACCAACAGCTTCTAACCAGAAGCTGCAAAACAGAGTTATCAGAATTATCAAACTATACAAACTACCTAGTTTAAAGAGAGGGAAAAAAAAAAACATTTCCCCTCTAATGACATGATAGTAACGTACAGCTTGAAAACCAGCAAAATTTTTTAACCTTTTTGTATGACTATGTCCAGAGCCCTAGCTGCAAATGAAGAGGAATTTTTTCTTAACCCTGTTTTAGAGAACTAAGACAGCATCAGACAAATATCTTTAAGACAATACTGATACATTTAAACTTGTTTCTAAGATTTCACGTACTGTGCTATAGAACATTAAGCAAAGGCTTTTTATTAGTGTATTTTTGCCTTGCTTACTGTTGCTCTACTTTCATATATCCATCTGATAGAAAAAAAATAGTTCCAATATCAATTCACATTTACTCCCCACAGTACTGTCAAGCTAAACTGCCAGAAGATATGATGAAGTAGATACCTGAAAAGAATATAAAAACTTCAGGCTTAAATAATTTCCTTGTAAGGAACTTGTAAGGCCAGGTAACACATCCTTTCCCCTTCTGGTGCTACAGTGGACCTTACATCCCCTGTCCTAATGACTAGGAACCAGGACCTCTATCTAAAACAGTCTGCAGGAAGTTTCCAAATATTTATCTTTCTGGAAGGTATTTAGCAGATGCAAGTGATTTACCACAGACTTGTATGCAATTTTAAATTGAAGTATCTAATAAAAAGGAAATCAATAGAAAACATTGGATGTTTTAAACCTTACAAATACATAGATTTAAAACAGTAAATATGTATCTACTTAAAGACCTATTTCTAAAGTGTTCTACTTACCATGCAAAATATACGCTAAAAGGACAAGAAACTCTTTAAAATAATTTTCTATCAGTTGAAACACAATAAGCGCTTTCAAACTACAGTGAGCCAGGGAGTCTTCCACAAAGAAGAAAATGTGGACCCCCACCACTCCCCAAGTATTAAATGTATTAAAGACTTAACTAAGTGTTAAGAGAGCTGCTTGTGCGGCATAGGGTGTTTTTCAGCTGTCTGCCAGAGTCACCTCAGCTTTCCTGAGCCATACCATGAGCAGCCCGACACCCCTGCCACAGGGGTACCAGCCTTCCTCCTCTCCGGCCTTTGCCCTGCACCAAGCCCGCCTGCTCCCACCTGCCGGTCCTCTCCTTTCCTGCGGGGAGATTTTGACCCAGAAGCGCTTCAGAAGGAGCAGGAGAAGGGGCTGAGCCGCCGCACAGGCCTCACGGCGGCGGGCGGGGAGGACAGTGAGGGACCAGGGCTCCGCTGCCCCCCAGCCGTCGGCAGGTGCAAACCGCAGCGTGGGGCTCGGCTGCCTCCACCGCCCGGCGCTCCCTCCGCCACCTTGAGCCCAGCGGCGGCCGCACAACGGGAGGAAGAGGGCACTGCCCTGCTCGGCGGGAGGAAGCTCCGGGCCGGGCCCCCCGGAACCGCCTCGCTCCGCCGGGGCCCAGCCTGCCCTCCCCGTCGCGGGAGGGGTCCTGGGCCGCGGCCCCGGACCGTCCGTACCGGCAGCTGCCGCCGGAGCGGAGCGGGGGGGCGGCGCTGGCCGGGCCGGGCCCCAGCCCGGCGGGGCAGAGAGGCAGCGGCGGGCTCTGAGGGGCGGCCGCGGGCAGGGCTCGCGCGAGGGCCACTGAAAGGGCCAGGTCCGGCGCCCAGCTCACTCAAATGGAAAAACAAAGGGATCAGTGTCACCTGCGCCACTTTTTCCGCCTCCCTGGGGCCTCACAACACCATCTGGGAAGCGCTTGGCTCACTTTTTCACAAGACCACGGTTCAAGCCGCAGATGGACAGCGCACGCTTAAAACAAGCACATGCCTCTGCACGGCTGTGTGTGTGTGGTGTGTGTGTGTGGTGCGCGTGTGTGTGTGTGTATGTGTGTGTGTGTGTGTGTGTGCGCGCGCGCGCGCGTCCCGGGACAGCGTTTCCCATCAGCTGAGGTGTCAGGAAACGTATGGAGAAAGGGGAAAGTCCAGCCAGTTAGACCTTTCAAATGAAAATAAATAATACAGAAGTTCCAAGGTCATTTGGAGTATTGAGGTCATACTAGTAAAACCAACGTTTATACAGCACATTCTGAGGGGGAAAAAAGGTCTTTCCTGCCTAGAAAAACCACGAAGGGATTGAAGTCCAGGAAGGGTGAAGTTCAAGAATTTGGCTTCACTGTACTGGAATTAACATTATTCCACATTATAATATTTTCATGCTTTGCAAAAAAAAAAAAAAAAAGTTTAAAATGTATGAGTTCTGCAACACCAACCTAACACGTTGCAGCATGTATGTTGCTTATGCTGTACAGATATAGCTCCTGGTCATCTTTCTGGACCTTTTTTCACCACCACTGATAATAACAAGGACATCTAGATAGAATGATAACATCTCGGATTGTTCTGAAATTCTATCTAAAATCACAACCGGGACTATTACCATGACCAATTCTGACTAGCTGTTTTGCACTGTTTATGAAAGGTTTTTTGACATTTTTTCTGTTGTATATGTATACCTCATATATTGGAGTTATACTAAAACTAATAAAGTACCCTCTACTGTATTTATTATAGATCTGTAGTGTTTTAGAAAAACAGCATGTAAGATTTTCAACTGGACTTGTAACAATTTTTCTACCTGTAAAGTTGGTAAGTGGAACAGCTCCTGTACCCTTCTGGTAGCAAATCCAGATTGCCTTAGTTAAGGTCTACACATGCATGCAAGTAAGAGGGACCCAAATCCCATCAGGTGTTCTTAAGGCTGGCACTTACCTTTTTCAAGAATCTCAGGCCTTGTGCAAACTCACATAAGAACTCCAAGGCATCTCACCTCCCACTTTAGAGGAAAACTATTCCACCTGCAGAGGAAGGGGACTTCTGCAAATCACAGAAATTTTTCATATACAAGATGCTGAACTTTTCACTTTCAACTTGTCAAGTACGTTTGGATTAAATCAATTAATAATGCCTAAAACAAATTTTAAAACCTAGATAAAATTACCTCACATTTTAAGTTGGACCCATAGGGGAAGAAAACAAGGTTTATCAAAGCATGC
>JAHREE010000444.1:3834022-3872832 GCA_033628505.1 Tringa tobata
CCCGCGGCCCGTGTGCGAGGGGCGGGCGGGCCGCGGCCGGGGAAGGGGCGTCCGGTGCTTCCCTGAGGGGGTACCTGGCGCGTCTCAGGTGAGGGTGGCCCCCGAGAGAAAAGGGAGTGTGCGAGAATCTGCGAGCGGGGCCCGAGGGCGGGTGGGAGAAGGCGGGGAGGTGTGTGTGTAGGTGAAGTGGCGTGATGGGGCCTGGCGAAAATCGTGCCAAGGTGGTCGGGTCCGCCAGGCCCGGTATTGCCTCAGCTGCCTGAGGAGCCGTTGGCCGGGCCCGCCGCGGGGTCTGCCTGCCCGGGTCGGCCTCTCGGGTGCTGCTCGGTGCCTGCTCGGGAGTTTGAATGAATCCTTCCTCCTCCCCTAGAAGGCGAAGTAACCGGGCTGTCTGCGTGCCACATGCTCTCCTCTCCTCTGCAGGCCTCTTCTAGGGAAGTGGAGCCTACAGAAGCTGCCATGGCTGGCAGGAGGGTCCTCTGCCTCTCTCTCAAGGATTTCCTAAGGCACTTGAGAGATTTTTATGAGTAATGAGTTTCAGGTGCATTTTGTTTGCAGCCACGACCAAACTACAAGTACTCTGTATATGTATGATTGTACAGTCATTGAGGAGGTTTTGAAGGAGAGAGGCTAAGGAGAAAAAGAAATAGTTTATTGAAACTAGACAAATATATATTGTAATGCTAAACATTGCCTTACAATTCACTTACAATTAGAAATGTGTCTTCTATAATAATGGTAAGTCACTTTTGCTACTAGTTGCCTAATGTTTGACTAGTTAAGTTAATTATATTTTAGTAATCATTTGAGCCCTGTTTTAAGAGGAATGTGAGACCCCTTCTTTTCCACAAAATCTGTTTTCTAGGATGTATCTTCTGAGGGAAGAAGAAAAAGATGTTTGTTTTTCATGTTTTCGTTCTATATTGCCTGCAGAAGAGGCTGTTCTTTGGGCAGGGATAGGTGTTTTTAGGTTTGGTTGGGTTTTTTTCCTTTATCTTTTTTCCCCTCCGATTCATTATTCCCATTCTTTGGGAATTCCCATTGGGGTCAAGCATGACTCAAATTTTTAGGTGCGACCATTATAAAATATGATAAAAATATGGAAATTACACATGATTTGTGAAGTATTACTTTCTGTAAGAGTATATAAAGAGAGATTGATTCATCAGTTTTTAAAAATTATTTATAAAGATTTGGGGAAAAGTTTCCTGTATGTGAAGTAAATCTGAAGGGGAACATAGAAAGGATACTAACATCAATAGTCCTCTCAGAGTGCACTTTGGGACTGTGTTTCTTATTAGGACTTCCCATTTTTCCAGTCCTCTTCTGTGAAACAGGCAATTGTTTTAAGTTGTTCTGAAAAGAAGATACTGTTTTCTCCGCCCCCTTAGGATCTAAGAAAATCTGTGGATTATGAGGGAATTTGGAGTGAAGAGTATGTACTGCAGTGGTGGATTTTACTCTGCTGCAGCATGATGTCTCCACTCCTCCATGCCATGTGCATTTAGGAGCCATGTTCCATTTGGAAGCAGTCAGTGAGTGCCAGGGAGCAAATCTGGCCATCTTCTAATGAAGTGAGGTTTAGGTAGGAGGCTGGGATGAGGCAGGGAAAGGATCTAGAGCTAAAGTAGGAAAGAAAGGAAGAGTACATAAGAGTAGAGGATGCTAGAACAAGCTTTTTTTTTTTTTTGTTATGGTTGACAAATATGGGTCAACGTTAAGAACTGTTTCATACTGGTGCATAGTCTTGCCTTACTCTCAAACAAGGGAGGAAGGCATTCCGCTTCTGAAATTTAGTTTGGGGATCCTAATGGGTAAATGGCTTGGAGATAACACTGGACCCTTTAAAAGCTTTTTTCCCTTTCATACAATGCTAAAACTTGCCTTTTCTTAGCATGTTCTAAGGTTTAAAATATAAATTAATGGTTTCAGGTCTATGCTAATCCACTTTCTGGTTATGAATAGTAGAATTGAAATGGACATTTTTCTTTGCTGTTTCCGGGAGAGCAGTGAACACCGACAAAAGCACTTATTTGTGCACAGACCTGGGAGAAAACACCTGTGTTTTTTCACAAATGTTAACAGGAAAAAAAAAGTACTTTCTGCATAAATTAGGTAATAAAAATCATGACTAACTCTTGGCAACAAAGCTTTTTACTTGCTGTTAACAAGAGTATGGTTAGACATTTCAACATCTTTTTCATTGTAGGTGTCTCTGTCTTAGGAAAATAAAACAAAGGGCATGATTCAGTGGGAACCTATATTTCTGTTTCAATAGTTTAAGAGAAGGTTACTACCTTCTCAGCCAAGTGTTCTCTCAGCTGAGATGTTATAACTGAGTGTGTATTCCATACATTCTTTGGTACAAGAAGACTAAATTCATGTTAATAATTGCAAAAAATCATACTGAAAGTCATGCAAATGAACTATGCAGTGCAGTAGTGTGAGGAGTATATACAACATATTTAGTCAGGACCTATCTGAGGATGGTATTTTCTTAAATCTCCCTAGGAGGATAGCAGGCTCTTGGCTCATGTCATGGAAGACAATGGTTGATATGCCAGGTATCTCTCAATTTTATTTCTTTTTTAGGGAGGGGAAATACTGTGTCAATAGTCCAAAAAAGACTAGTAGCTCTATTCTAGAGAAGGAAGGCTGATGGAAAGTGGCCTCAATCACTTTTTGTCTGCAGAAACATTGAAAGTCTTTTTTGTGGTTGGCTTTTTCCCTCTAAATACCATTAGAAAGAGCAGTCAGGTTGAAAACTTACAATATGTGATTTCTGATGATGAGTAGAAAGTTTTCCTGCATAAATTTCGTAGACCTGTGTAGAATGCAAATGTTTTCTTCTTTTCTTATAGATGTGTTAATTACACGTGATTGCAAAGACAGCATCCTAAACCTGAAATGTGTTCAAGTGTAGTACCTTATTTGGAAATCTGCTGATAACAAAAATCCTATTCTGCTGATTAGTAAAATGAAAAAAAAAAAAAATTTTCCTTACTTGTCATTGCTGCTAATTCAGAGGTTTTTGATGGTGAAGCACAGAGGAAAAGATGGTGGTGTTTGGAGAAAATGCTGAGGAAATTATGGAGATTGAGGGTTGAGCTGTTACACACCTTCAGTATCATCCTAACACAGCTGGAAGGTCTGGCACAGGAATGGAACTAGGAACAAAATTTCATGTCACCCATCTCACAGTAATAATTCATCTCCAGTGTAATATTGGAATGAACATATAATGTCTTTAGTCTATGGCTCCACCATCTCTTGAAGCTGATATGTGCTACTGCCAAATAATTTCTTGGAGGGGGAGGAAAAGGTATTTTTTTATGCAGCAAGGTGGTCACCTGTATGAGAGTTAAACGTGTATGAGCCCTCCATTCTAGTATCAGCCCACATTTATATTGGCTTCAAATGACTGGAACCACAGCCTAGTGAACGTGGTGTATGTTCAGTATTCACTTTGTACATTTGCATTTTCTGGACTCAAAGTTTTGCTTAAAAATATATTTCTGAAGATTCCAGATGGCTATCTTTGCAGTATAAATCAGCGTAGTTTTGCCTTCCTGCACTTGTAGATGGTCTGAAACAAAATCCTAGGAATGTGAATTTATGCGCTTTACTGTTCACTTCATTTGGGCACTGAATGTAGATCAATGCAGAAGATAATTGTAAATTGATGCAAGGGAACAAATATAAAGGCAAGGTCAAGGAGAAATTAAAAATAGGGGAGAGCTGATAATGACAGCGAAAGAAGTGAAGGAATAGGATACAATATATATTTTTCCTACTGAATACATCTTTGTTCCAAATCTGTTCTGTCCTCTGCAGGGACTGAAACAAATAGGTAGTCCCATGACCTGTTCAGCATAGATACAGCTGAAGGTTGGGGTTTTCTTCCCCTCACCAGTTCTTGTGAGATGCATGACACATTGACGCTTTAGTTGTTGTGCATCTGTGAGTGCTTTTTAGCCTATTTCAGTCAAAGGGAGCTAGTTTATATTAAACAGCATTATTACCAGATCCTTGCTAGCACAGGTGACTTTGAAAAAAATTCCCTAAAATATATTTTTAAGCATATCAACACATATGAGTGATAATGTCTGGCAAAAAGATGCTTGTGAACAGTTGGGGATGGTTATCTTTTTCCATTGGCACAGATAATTTTGAAGGAGAACAGCTGTCTGCAGCCCGGCTGTGAATTGGCCAGCTTTATCCTGCAAATATTTGAACAAAATAGTGAGGCTGATGGGGGTGTGAAGAGATGTGAATCCTGACGGACGCAGCTAGTGATGCATTGGTTATGGATGCAGCTGTTCTGACAAGATTAAACATTTTAGTGTATTTGTCAATAAACACAAATATGCTCTAAACTGAACTGTAATTCCACTTTCAGAAATAAAACAAACAGGCCTCTTTTGTTAGATATACTGAAGTGGGGTTTTTGTTTGGTTTGTTTGGGGGTTTTTTTGGCATAGTTTCTACTAAAACCTTGTAAGAGGCTCCTCAAACAGGAGGTAGTTGAGAATGATGAAGGGTTTGAACGTTTCAGGATAGTACTTAGGTTGTTATAGTGTCTTTTCTTACAGAGTTTTAGAAGGAAGAAGTGAGCTGACTTCTCAGGATTGCTCTTCTGCATAGCTCGTTTATGTGTGTATCTTTTGGGTTGACTTGAAAATAATATTCCCTTCACTAGTAAAATTCCATCAAGTTGACAATTAAAGTATGCAAAATATTTAGAGTTAAGAGTATCCACATTCTAAACGAAAATAAATTTGAAGATATAGATACACAAGTCATGTAAGCCCTTTGTTATTGCACATATAGTACTATTGAGCTGTATTTGTAATTTTCTGACTTCATTCTTGGTATTTTCAGATTGTTTTTTCTTTGTTGGTTCTGCATTTAACATCCATACCCCATGTACTTGCTTTTAAATGATTGGTATGTACAAGATTGTATTTGGTCTTAAACACTACGTGAATAGAAATTAATAGTTTATGGATCATTTGTAACTCAATAGCTTTCCCTGTAACACTTCAGGAGAAGGTCTGCCTGAAGTAATAGCTATGCAAAAGGTACTTAAGTAAACTGGAGAGAAATGCTCACTTGACTTGTAGCTGGGTAGGATAAACATCACTGATGTTTTAGCCTGGTTTACTAGGCACCATCAGCTGGAGAGTTAGCTGTATTTACGTGGCCTGGTGTTTGTCCAGTCAGGGTATTCGTACTGACCAGGTGACATAACTGTCATTTAGAACCACGTGCAGCCAGTATTTAGGGGATATTATTAGAGGACTTAGGGAAAGTGCAGGGGGAATTGGAGGTAACGTTTAGAGTAAACTTTATTTGTTCCACTGTTCATGAGACAATGTAGAGGTAGAAAACCATCAAATTGAGCAAAAGTTGGTAAGAATAGGGATTCAAGTAGGATTCATTATTTTTTTCCTTCTCTCTCCCAGCCTGTTCTCTACAAAACCAAATTAAAAATTGACTGACACGGGCATATTGACATTTATTTTACAATTTAGCTTTAGTCATTATCAACGTTTGAAATAAAAAAAAATGTGTCACATTAAGACAGTTTGCTTTTATTTCTGCTAAAATACTGTATATAAATGTTAAAGCATAACCTCTACATTTCTCAGTCAAATTGCCTGTAAAGCAGGAGTTAAATCCCTCCTCACTCAAGTGCTACAGGTAGATGCCTAAAGTTTGGGTAGGATCAATAAGTCAGTTGCGGTACTACTGGTCCTTGGATGTCTCAATTGAGTTAAATCTGTCAGTTCTACCACCAAAAAATATTTATTGTAGCATTGATTCTGAGACGTTTCCTAGGAAGAAATGCCACCCCCCCAGCCCCTCTGCGCACCTGTATGGTCTGTTCTGCTGCTGACAGCCTGAGCTGATGGCTGGTCCTTTGGGTTGGGCTGGTTCTGAAGACGGTCTGTCCCCTCCCACTTTTCTCATCTCCCATCCCTTGCCCAGGCCACCGCTTTCCTTGTGCCGTCCCAGAGTCTGTGAAGCAGCGTGGTGGGGAGGTCAGCCTTCTCCTAACCTGACAGCATCACAGTTCTCAGCTACAGGTGTTTTCTCTATTTGTTTCTCTGCCTGGCTGCAAAATTTGTTGTACTAATAGAAGAGAAATGGTAGTTCAGGGAGAGGAGCGAGACAACTGAAGCAAGCCTGCTTCTGCTGCTTCTGACGAGTCACTGGCTTGTGTGAATTAACGTGTGCATTAGACAGCTAAGAGGATACCTAGTGAGATCCTGCGTGTTTGCAAAGTCTTCTAGTGCTAAAAATCACATGAATGAGAAACTACTGAGTGGTGTTTAATTTAAATCAGTACTGCACTGTTCTTGTGATTCTTCACTGTGTAATCTTGGCAAAACATTAGGAGTGACACTGAGCACAAGTAGAGAGAATATGGACTAACATGATTACACTACTGTCTTTTGATATCTTATAGTCCCTTGTTCGTAAGCTGAGAGTGACAGATGGCAACAATTGAATTTTTCGAGGCTGTTCTGTGGCACAGCTATGAGTGAAGCTCTAGGAGAGATTTGTGCAGTATGTCAGCTGGATTCGAGTAGTGTTTTCTGGCAATAAAAAATAATTAGAACTGAAAATCTATGGATTATATTCCAAATTCTGGAAAAGGTACTCCAGTCTTACAGATCCTTTTGCTGTCATTGTTTTTTTCCCCTCTTTGAAGTAATTCAGGGAGTGTGGGCCTTCAGAAAAGGAAAAGAGTGTCGTGATTGTACCTAGTATTGGAAGGCCAGAGATGCAAATGGAATTAAGACATTGCTTGTTACACAAAAATAAAGGGATTTATATACTCAAAGATAAGGGAAAAGTTGCATTAAAATTCTTGATAAAGAATTATAGAATCATTTATGTTGGAACAGACCCTTAAGATCATTGAGTCAAAATGTAAACCTAACGCTACTGAGTCCACCACTAAACTATGTCCCTAAGCACCATGTCTACATGTCTTTTAAATGCCTCCAGGGATGGTGACTCAAACAAGATAAATAATGACATAAAAATAAAAAAAAAAATAAAAAAAAAGCCAAAATAATGCCACTTAGCAATTATTATGGAAGAGCTACATCTTTGTAGTCTTCTTTCATGTAGAATGGTTTAGATCCTAATTAGAGTAGCTTCTGATAACTGCAGTGAGAGGGATCTGGGAAATATATTCTTGAGAAATTGAATGCTTAAGTTTTAACGTGGCAGTATGATAGTGATTTGTCAAGTTGTAACCATCGTAAGTTTTGTTCCACTCTTTAACCTTTCTCTTTATTTGTGGCAAAATTTCTGGTATAACTGAACATATGCCTACTTGACTTGAGCAATTAATACTCACATACAGCAGTTGAAGAAGTTTGCCATTGTGGGCTGTTCACCTTTCTGTGCTCCTAGACAAGCAGTATGTTCTCTCTTGAGCAGCTGTAGTTCATGGCCCAGGTAATTAATAGTAACTGAGATGAACTGAACTTGAGTGGCGGGCTGCAGCAGCTGATGTATTCCTGAGAACAGGCCTGATCTGAAGCTGGTAACCCTCACCAGAGGGGTGGGTTGGCATTTGGAGATGGTAGCCACCTCAGCTGCTACCACTGAGCCTAGCAGAGATTGCAATTGAGTCTTTTTAAACAGCTGAAAGGCATTTGCAAAAAGTTATTTGAGAGCACTCAAGTAGTTGGTTTTAAAGCTGATTTTTTTTTTTCTCTCTCTGATGCTTATTTTACCCTAGGATATAGAATTCTAGTAGCAGACAGCTTTGGTGATTTCCTGTACCATCTTGATAGCAAGAAGACTTCAAGCTTTATTATCCTCATACTTTACAGTATCTTTTCTTCTTGTATTTCCTCATCTGAAATATGGCATTCAAGTTTAAATTTAATACTGTTGCAGCAAACATGAATAAAAACACAAAAATTAACTAAAATACTTTGTGTTTGCTGAACCTTCAGAAATACTTTTGTTTGCTCTCTGTTATTTTTGAAGGTTTGCTTTTCAGCTGTTTCTGTTTTCTTCAATGTTGACTTACTTGTAGGTTCACTACACAAAAGGAAAACTAATTTTTATTTTTATTACTTACAGTATTTAAACTTTTGAAGCCATGGGAGTAAAGGTCCAGAGACCTCGTTGCTTTTTTGACATAGCCATCAACAATGTACCTGGTAAGAAAATTAAAATACCCATTCAGTCACATGATATTCATTTAAGATATAGAAGAATAATACAAATACTAGTTAACTTCATAATAAATATGGTGCTTTTTTTCTAGCTGGAAGAGTGGTCTTTGAACTGTTTTCAGATGTGTGTCCAAAAACATGTGAGAATTTTCGCTGCCTTTGCACAGGTTTGTGGATTTTACATTTTTATTTATGATTTTTAATTTTATTTGTGATTTTTAATGTAATACCATGCTAGCTAGTTAGATGTCTATGTTTTTTTTCCTGACATTTTCTTACATGTAAAAGTAAGTATGTAAAAAGTTGGTTCTTGGTATCTGTACAGATTTAGCTGATTTCTCGTGTACATCTGATGTAGAATCAAAGCAGTTGTAGCTTTGGCTTAGTATGTTGCAGGGAGTATGTACTAATTAACTTTAAATGCGGACACAGTAAGCTGATTTTCTGTTACTAGCATAGATATTACTGTTCACATTATATAACATCATCCAGTCTTGAAATGTAGCCAGTAAGAGGTCAGCCATGCAAACTTACTTTTCAGTCTTACGATACTTTGAGGTATTTGGAAGGTATTGCTGGTATTCATTGGGTTTGGGGTTTTTTTTTTTTATTCATTTTTATTTTTCTTTGTTGACGAAGACTGGTGATTTCCACTTCTATTGAAATTCAGATTATTTCTTGAACAAGATACTGAGAAGATTCTCTCCTGGAAGCATTTCCAAACGGAATTGTTGTCTTGTGGACTGCATGCTTTTGTTGAAAATACTGACAGTTTAGCAAAAAAATCTATTAGCACTAAAATAAAATTGTGAATACATAAATAGCATACATGCTTTCTGTCTTTGGTATTTTCTTCTTCCTTTCCTTCCAGCTCTGTTGATTTTCAGGTCAAGGCTCCATAGCTGTTAATACTGAATCACTTAGCAGTATTAATATGATCTGGATCAAGTGTGGGTGTATAGTTACATTCATGTCAAGTTAGCTAGAACATTTAGTGCACCATTCATGGCGTCTGCAGGAATGTATGTATTATCTGATCTGACATTAGATTTACTGGCACAAAATCAGATTATCAAAATTTGTTAACAAATTTGAACCTTTAGGTGATTATTTTTAATGGCTGTGAGTATATTATCATGTGACCATGGCAGTCTTGATCTGCCATCAACTGATCAAAAGTTGTATTTATTGCATAAATGTGTTATTCCCTGCTACTGCTTTAAATTTTGGACTTGAACTCTTTCAACAGTATTTCAGGTCAGAAATGAGCACTACCGAGTTCATCCTTAGTTGCTGGCATTCAAATTCAGATGCTGAACTATTTTGCTGCTTTAAGAATAGTGAGGAAAATATATGGGCAGTGTTTGTGATATTATCAGCAAATGAATTCAAATTTTGATTTTGTTTTCCTTACTCATTTTTTTTTCAGGCAGTTTTGAAAAGTATATGTTCTCTTATTAAAATAGGGTTCAACAGCTCTGTGTCTTCCTGGCACACCTACGTTAGGCATATGCCAAGTTAGTGAAACAGATATCACATTTATCAAAAGTGTCCTATCAAAAGTGTTTTTTCTAGCTATTCAGATACATATGGAGGCACCAGTCTGTTACAGGTAAGTTCAGAGGCAACTGCCCTTGACAAAAGCTGCCAACGTAGTAACTCAGAATAAGGTTATAGGAATATACAGTCTCATGGTTTGCCAGCACTGAGAGGAAGAGATCCTTCTCCTTCCAACATACTCCCACTGATTATTGTTACCTTGAGGTTGCCTCTGCCGTTTACGGGACCCACGATGAGCCATTCATCTTGCTAACTTAGCAGAGACCTTATGTATTTGAGGGGAGGAGGGAGAGTAGATAGTGTTGTAGCTGAAGCAGAGCCTGCTTACGGGTCTTCAGCACCAGAACTGATTTAAGGGAGGAAGATGGCAGTTGTAATCAGGAGGTGGTGGGGGGAAAGATTCCTTCTCCTTCCCCCTGCCTCTTTGTTATGAGATTTTATGGCACCTTAACCTTGCCATGTTGTTACTGAAGATCTGGTTCTTGCATGCTTCTGAGCAGTGCCAGTGATCTTAAACCTAAACTGGCTGTTTAATTTCAGTCAATCTGCATGGAAGAGACTGGAGTTGTATACTAAAGTCAGTAAGGAGATCTTCAGGTATAACTGTAGAGATGGAAGGTAGTTTCTGCTCTGCTTTCTTAAATGCTAGTTTCTTCTTGGTATTACAGGTATGTGTCTACCTCACAAGCTATTTTTTCAGAGTTTAGCAGATGATTTTGATTAAGAGCTTATGTAGCGCTTTTTTGTAGTGAAGATTCTACAGGTACAGAGAATAATTTTGGGTTTTGTTCCTTCTTCTCCTTTAGGTGAAAAGGGTACAGGAAAATCCACCCAAAAGCCATTGCATTACAAAAGTTGTCTGTTTCACAGGGTCGTGAAAGATTTTATGATCCAAGGAGGTGACTTCAGTGAAGGTAGGATGTGAATCTTGGAAGAAAACTTTAATGCTCATGTGATAGAATATTGCAGGAGTTCTATGTAGCATCACTTCCTTATATTAATTATTCTGTGATTCAGCTGCTTTTTTCCCTATTTTCTGTGTAAGGATCTTAACATGTAAACTTATCTATTAATATATATTATACATGTGTGTGCACACACAGACGCTTTGCTCTGTGAACTCAGTATTCAGAGTACTGGGTACTTCCCATTGCAAGGTTTAAATGTGAGGGTAAAATATCCCATCTGCAGCTGAGAAATAAAGAAAAAAGGGAGAATGCATGGGAGAATGCTCTCTTATTTTCCAGTTTTGCTTTGAAACTACAAAGATGCATCTTGATCTTCTTTGTATATCTTGAAGAATAATGTCAGTGACTTAAATGCAGTTGGATCAGTATTTGATATTATGAAGCACATTCCACATAACGTGACTTTTAATCATTACTTAAAGTTGTAACTGTTACTTTTCCTCTTTCAAGGAAATGGCAGGGGAGGAGAATCCATTTATGGTGGCTTTTTTGAAGGTAAGAATTTCACTGAATTTCACTGAATTTTTAGAGTTGGAAGGGACCATAGAGATCATCTAGTCCAACTCTCCTGCCAAAGCAGGACCACCCAGAGCATGTCAGATCATGCCACTCAGAATTTTATCAGTCTGCTCTATTTTGGTGTTACTGTAAGCAATCACCTTTATATTCCATAGTCTCTGTTCTGTAAACCTGAAGTCCGTTGTTTTTCCTAAGATTTTATCTGGTCTTAGAGGCCTTTGACTGTCCAGTTTAGGTTATTTTATTTTACTTTTAAGATAGCTAATTTCCATCATAGTAGCTGGTATGGGGCTATGTTTTGCATTTGTGCTGAAAACAGTGTTGATAATGCAGAGATGTTTTTGTTATTGCTGAGCAGTGCTTACACAGAGGCAAGGCCTTCTTTGGGCCCACAAGTCCAGCAAGTGGACTGGGGCGCACAAGGAGTTGGGAAGGGGACACAGCTCACCCCAACTGACAGAAGGGTGATTCCCTGCCATATGATGATGTGCTCAGCATATAAAGCTGGGGGGAGAAGAAGGAGGGGAGGACACATTCAAGGTTACAGTGTTTGTCTTCCCAAGTAACGGGTGTGTGTGTTGGAGCCCTGCTTTTATGGAGATGGCTGAACACCTGCCTGTTGATGGGAAACAGTGAATGAATTCCTTGTTTTGCTTTGCTTGTGCAGGCGGCTTTTGCTCTGCCTATTAAGCTATCTTTATCTCAACCCATGAGTTTTCTCACTTTTACTCTTCCAATTTTCTCCCCCCTCCCACCAGGGGAGAGTTAGTGAGCAGGTGTGAGCTACTTAGTTGTCAGCTGGGGTTAAACCACAACAGATATGAGCATTTTTAACTAAAGAAAAATTAAAACCAAACTCCTTTGTATTTTTCTGTTTGGATGTAGATTTTTATAACTGTTTGTAAACATACACTTTTGGCTTGAGCGGCTAGCTAAAAGTTGGGGATTGGCTTTTCTTCCAGTGAAAAGGTGGCATGATGGAGTTGGGTTTCCTTGCAAATGTTTATTTAAAAGAAAGCATAAATTCCTACTTTCCTGAATCCAAAAGGAATTAATGATAAGGGGGCCATCAGTTTTCTCACAGTCCTGGTTCTTTTTCAGTCAGTGTTGCAGAAGCTGCACCTCTTCTGCACTCCAGTGTTTCTCAGCCTGTTTGTCTAAAATGTAGTGGAGCATCTCAGTGTTGCTTGGGACAGCTTTTTGTATTACACCTAAACCCACGTGATGGCTAGCTGCCACCAGTAGGAGCAGTTATGCTCCTCTCTCCTCCCTGCCACTTTTCTTTTAACATTGGTTCTTGTCTGAGCTTGCAGCAAGCAATCAAAAGAATTATTCTCTATTTTAGTAGGGTCAGGCTGCATTTTTATATCAGACCTTGAGTTGACTCAACAGTTTGCGACTGCCAAAAGAGGGAGGAGGTCTTACTTTGCACTGACTCACATTCAGATGAAACTTTCAGCTGATTTAGCTTGCCAAAATGCCCAAAGACTGTTGCAGTAAAAAAATGTATTTATTTCCATTTAGTGAGTGGACCCAATTCAATAATTTGTCAAGCATCCAAACCAACACAGATGAGTAGCTGGGTTTGAGGAAATGTATGCTTGGGGGGGATGGAAGAAGGAGCAAAACCTCTACCTGCCTTCTGGTAGTTTTAATTTGGCTGTTCAGCTCAACCACAGTATGAAATGGAATTCATGGAAGTTTTTGCTTTTGTGGATCCCTTAACCAAGTCACCATAGGACTAGATTGACACTTGATGCTATGCCAGATAGCAATTGTAGAAGTGACTGGATAGGGAGTGGAACTGTCCCTTTCACTGCGAGTGACACTGTGTGATGTGAAACCACAACCTTAAGTATAGCATGTTTTTCTTTGTTAATACTTGCTCCTGCCATCTGTATCTAAACAATATTGAGCAAACTTCCTCTGTCTGAAGAGTTTGGGTCCTCAACAGCCTCTATGCTGTTTTGGGAAAGGAATGAGATAGGATAATTTCTTATAGATGTCTTAAATGAAGAATAGTGATTACACTTCAGTTTCATTGGGATTTAGTTTCAACCGTTACAATAATTTGCTCATCAGAAGTAGGATTTATTCAAGTTAAACTTATTTTCGTAATGTTCAGCTTGATAAGTTCATCTGTGTGTCTGACAGACAAACAGGAGTTGTTTGGGATTGCTATCAAACTGGATATCCATGTGTATTAAAAAATAATAAAACAGCAAAACTGCCTGAAAATGAGAAGTTTCATAATAGTGCACAGCTAAAGAACTCCTGTCCAAAGAGGCAATGATCAGTATGTGCAGAACAACTTAAAGAGCAACAACTTAAAATGATGAGGTCTCTGCTCGTGGTAGTAGGAAGCAAATCTCTTGAACAACAATACTCAATTTTTTTAGTCTTTTCTCAGGCTATAAACCACTAATTCATATTTCTTCTTGCTAAATTGCATTATGTAGAATGGAAGGAATAATATATCTAAAAAGTAGTTATTTTCTTGAATCTATTTTTAATACAACTTTTTATTGAAGTGACTAGCATATTTATTTAATAAGGATAAGTTTACTTAGATTATAGCATTTACCTAAGCATATGAGGTATATTTGAAGTAACTGAAAACACTTTCTTTAGATGAAAGCTTTGCTGTAAAGCACAACAAAGAATTTCTCCTCTCAATGGCCAACCGAGGGAAAGATACAAATGGCTCGCAGTTCTTTATGTAAGTATTGTGCTCTTCTGGAATGGGTGTGGCATTTGATATTTGTAAGCTGTGAAAGTAATCCTTTTAGATATTGAAGACTAGCTCCTGTGCAGACCCAAAGTTGATGTCTTTTCACAAAGTTGCATAGAAGTAGACATTTTTCTAACGTGCTGGCTGGCTCAGTCCAAACCGTGACAGCTGATTAGGCAGCCAGAGTATTTTTATCACTTTTGTGTTTAGTGTTTATTGCCTGTGCAGAAGAGCTTTTGATAGTTTTCAGTTGCTGCGTTTTAACTTGGGCAATACAGCAAACCTGCTAGTTCTTGCTGGACTCTTAGTAGTATCTTCTAGTAACTGTTGTCTGAAAAGAAGCAAAAGAGCTCTGGGGCATCTCAAAAGTAGTAGAGGGTTGGGTTTTTTTGTCACAAAATAACTTACTAATGTAGTCTCATTTGCAGTTAAAACTTAAATTATTAAAATCCATTGCAGTAGACTCTTAAATCTAATTTATCTACAGAGAACTTTATTGAAATACATCACTTAGCCATGTTTCATGACCTTAATTAACATGGTGGGTTGTGGATGCCACTTACCATTAGACTCCTATTTTGGGATTTTTGACTGATTGTTACTGGTTATCCCCGGTTTTTACTTCTGCCGTGGCTGACTTCCACATGCCTTAGTAATGCTAATGTAGAGGAAAGCTGAGACAAAATCAGTTCTGCTTCTCTGTGAAGTAATCTGTACATACAGGTATTTTTTTTCTTCCTTCGATTTCTGATTATTTACTAATGTATAGAAGGTTATTTGCAGTTTTCCTGCTCTAAGACAGTTGCCTTAATTTTTATATCTGTTCCTGTTAGTAGTTATATAATTTAATAAATAGAATACTTATTGTATCATATATGAGGATGCGGTCTAAAAATTTATGTGCACTTTTGTTTGTTCAGTAAAATGTGATTATCAAAGTAATGAATTGAATAGGTAGTTGTCGTGATTTGGGCGCCAGGAGGAGCTGTGCTTACTGGTACTGGGCTGGATGCTAAAGGGTAGAAGAGGCTCAACTGAAAAGTAAAATTACTGAACAGAAAATTGGTTCAGTTTTACCTCAAACCAGGGCAGTAGTTTAATGAATAAAACATTAAATGCTTCTAACTACACAAACTTAGAACAATATATATTAGTTTAGTTCAATTTTAGTTCAATTAGTTCAGTTTTATTAGTTCACTGAAAATAGCTTTCACCTTCATATGTGTATATGACGTGCTTCAAATGCTGACTGCTTTCCACTAATACTGACTTTGTTTTTTTCTTTAAATTAAAATCTGGAAACAACAGAACAACTAAACCTACACCTCACTTAGATGGGTGAGTGTCTCTTATCTTCTTATGTTTGATTGGGAAGTGCCTTGAGAAAATTAAGTACTAAAAATTCTTACTTTTGTTTAAATTCTTCAGACATCATGTTGTTTTTGGACAAGTCATCTCAGGTCAGGAAGTTGTGAGAGAAATAGAAAACCAGAAAACAGATGCATCTAGTAAACCATATGCTGAAGTACGCATACTGAGTTGTGGAGAGTTAATTCCAAAATCCAAAGGTAAAGTTGAACTGCACATTTTCATAGATGCAGACTATGAGGTAATTTTTCTCACTTTCTTCCCTGTTGGTTGCTTATAAAAATTTTTTAAAACTTACTCGTGATGGACGGAGGGGCAATTGGTGAAAAGGTAAATACCATTGCAGTACTGTTTGTCTTCTAAAAAACTTAAAATGTGTTGATGCGTAAGACATTAAAGAAAGATCATATATGCTTTCTTCAAAGCTTCTCCTGTCTTGGATTCCCTTACACTAGCTATGTTTTACTACAAAGCTGACAAGCACTTGTCCTGTAGAAAGTAGGGTGCTATGTTAAGAAGATTGATGGAAGTTTGACTTTATTTGATAACAGCTGCTTTCTTTGCAGGTATTGAACTTACTTCATGATTCTTTCAGGTAAATCTTCAGAACAGGCACTTATGAGTAGAAAAGCTTGGAATTGCCCTTTAGCAGATATCCTTTTTAAGTTACTATGAAGTATATTCTTCAACAGGAACATGACAGAACCTGCCTTTCTTTCTGGAAGGGGTGCTCTGCTCTGTGATCCCAAAGCTGAAGAGATTGGATTCTGCTTGTCTTACGAAATAAGGCTCAATCTAAGATGTTGCTGTGGCTCTGGAGAATCTCATTAGAGAAAACCCAGGATGCGCATTTGGTAGGAGCTATGATAGGGATCATTATACTTTTTCATTTGTGGCAGCTTCTGCTGACACATACTGTGAAGGATTGCACCAAGGATATTGAAGCATAAGACAAGAATAATTGTTTCTTTGTACGAAGGAAAATACAGGCATTCAAATTTCAGCTTCTTAGTTTTTCAACTCCTTTTTGATGCAGTTCTGTGTTCGCCTGTTGTGACGTCTAGCAGCATGACTGGAGTCTGAAGTGATGTCTTCAATATGTCAGAATTCCAAGCAAAGTTATCTTATGGCAACTGACTTCTCAAAGGTTCTAGAAATTCTTAGATTCACTCATAAGTCACCCTGTGCGTTAGGACATAATTTTGTATTTCTGGACAGTACTCGGGAGCGAGGTATCTGTTAGAAAATGCACAGGCATTAGAAAATAAAACAATACAGGTACAGAATGGGTGAAGCTAGTGGGTGAGATGCTTTCTCAGTATATATATCGTCCTTGGTTTGCCACACTTTTTTTAGTCCAGTCTAGAACACTTGAAATTGAATGACTAAATGAAAATTTTGGCACTGAGCAGTCTGATGACTTAAAGCCATTAGGTAGGACTTTAAAGTACTTGTCATCAAAAGAGTCAATAACATAAATGCAAAATGTTTTTTTCCTTTAACGTCTCCTAAAAGAGAACAGGCTTCTGGAAAGATCTAACTCACTGGTCCTACCCATTTGTCTGTGTCCTTGTATCTCTTTGCCTCAGTACTGCTGGGATCCTGGAGACTGCTTCCTGTAGCTGGTCTGCTGTGCCATGGAGCAAAATTAGTGCCAGGGCGATGGGTAGCCCACTCACCTGACTATAAGGCACAGTACTAGATAGTGGTGGGCAGCAGGAGTGTTTGCAGAACAAGAGACCTTAGGCACCAGGATCGGGCAAGTGGAGGGCAGAGCTGAGTGCAGGGAGATGTAGGCCCTTAATGGGCACTAATGCAGAGCCAGCCTGATGAAGGTGCTACCTGACGGGCCGTGACAGAAATCGTGGTGAGTGGAGAATCCTGCCACTGAAAGGGAAAGGCTGTCTGTAGGACCCGCAACGGGAAATCCGCTGCTACTGTGAGAGATGATAGTATGGCTGGAACTGTTTGCTAAAAGCACAGCGTGGAACCACTGATGAGCTATGCTGACCTGAGGCAGTGGAAACAGGGAGGAACAGTTCGTCATCACATCAGCAGAAGGAAATTTGCCAAGCTGCAGTCCAAAGCTGAGAAGTGGAGCAGGAGAGTCCCTTGGACCTGTCAATGTATGGAAGAGGCCAGGGAATCCATATAGGACGAACAGTTTCTGGGAGGTGAGCAGTGTCGTGGAAGATCACAAACAGCAAGTCATCTAACAGTGGAACTGTTTGTAGCACATTACTGTGGGATGCAAAAGGGAACTGATGCTTTGAAATGAGAGGCAGTTACCAGAAGACGCTGCTTCTAAGAATTTGCTGTTAAGACAAAGCAATGAGGTTGCCAGTGAGGGAATTATAATGGCGAATTCAGTGGGAGGGTACATGATGATAGCAAGGGAGGCTTAAGCTGAAATATTTATTGCACGAGCTTGTCTGGTAGGCAACACAAAGGAAGGAATTGGAAAAGTCTTTATGGAATGAAAATAGAACTGATTCTTCTTGGGTTCAGCAGGGAAGCCAGGATGGCACTAGCAGAAGGAATCACTGTAGAAGTTAAGTGTTTGGTATGAATGTTTTCCTCTTAGGTTAAAGTTGAGGAAAGATTGTCAGATTTTTGGGTTATCATGGTGAATATCCAGATGAAATGATTTATGAAGGAAGCAAATCTGTCTCTTTGTGTAGAAGAATTGGATTTATTTAGGCGTGAGTGGATGATGACTTGACTGAACTAACTTACTGGACACTATGTGAACTGAATGATGCAGCGATCACAATTACAATATTGCAGAGGTCTAAATCAGAAGCTTTCACCTGGAATTTGAGAGGATGATCACCTAGAAAAGTGGAATGTTTGTTATCTTTTCCTTTGGGTTTTTTTTTCTTTTCTGTTTATGCCTTAAAGTTGGAGGAGTTAGTGAAAATGAACAAGAGAAGCTAAATTATAAAAGAAGAATCTTTCTGGCCAGCTGGTATCATTTTTAGAAAATGTTAATGTTCTAGGGAAAATCCTGGAAGCTGGGGAGGGGAAGAAGAAATTTAAGTATTAAGCCAGTATTTAGAAAGGTTGTTGTGGACTAGCTAAACTAGTATAATTCAAGTAACATAGTACTAGTTTTTTTAAAGGCAAATGGGAGTTTGCTACCAATTGACAAAGTTTTGCAAAAGGAGGTCTAGTCAAATAAGGGTGGCTGTGTTGTTTGAGATCATGACTTTGCTTAATCAAAGGTGTATCTGGGATATAGACAGATTTTCAAGAATGTAAGATACTGACATCTTGATTCAAAACCAACCAAAAGAATTAAACGGCTATGTGCTTTGGGCAATTTTTAACAAGAGCCTCTAATAAAGGTTTCTCATGAAAAGCTTATTTCTAGGGGATTCTGCACACAGCAGTGGTAGGCTTGTTTCAGGATCTTCATTGATGTTATAGATGTCCCTGTAGAATCAGTGCTCATAAAAGTGTGCCTTCTGCAATTAAGGCAGATGATGGCTGCCTTCATAATTCATCAAAGAGCAACATTGTAATTAGGTCATTCTATCAGTACAATTTCTGTTAAAAAAATTGTAAGTACAAATAATCAAGCAGTGATGCAGAGTACAAAGTTACACATTTAGGAGACATGAAATAGCTATGGAATAAGAGCAGTCTCAGAAAGTGGTGATTCTGTTAAGTCACATCTTACCTGGACTTGTGATTTGTGTCTCCTCCTTTTCCTCTTTCCTTACCCATTCAGTCCCTAGAGTACCAATTGCTTCTGCAAGCTTGTTACACATCATACCCCTTTCCACAAGCTGGTTGTTAGGAACAGTTGTTTCTAACTTTTCCATACTATTTTGTTTCCTCCTTTTTTTTTTTTCTTCTTTCCCTCTTACTCTGCCATTTTACAGTTGGTTGGTAGGTTGCTTCTCCACAAAAACATCTGTCCAGAGGCATTTGTGATACAGGACTCCTCACAGTAACAATGTCATCTGATCAGCAAAAGTCAAGTACGGCAGTGTTCCCTAATGCATATATCTGAGGACTGGATTACTGTGCATAATTTTCATTGTAGAAAACAGCGGGTCCTTAATCAAGCAGTGAAAAACATAATAGGAACCCATGGCAAATAATGAAGCAAGACGTATGCAAAATAGTAAAAAGGACCTGGTACTCTGAATAGCAGAGTGATTAAACACTGGAAAAAAATTATTGGGGAAAGTATCTGTCTAAATGTCCTGAAGTAAAGGCACTGTCTTTTTGAAGACTGCTGCAGTCCAACACAGGTTATTGGACTTGATATAAAGTAATTATTTGAGTGTCACTGCTGTGAATTTACAAGATGAGATCATCTGTTCTGCCATTAGTGCTTGAACCCGACTGCTTTCTGTCCAGATTATTTCTTCATTTCAAGTCTAGGAGGCTGAAACCATGGGACTGACATAAGACTTGCTACAGTCCATAATAAACTGAGGGTGCTTGGCTGTGCCATGCAGCATGATCATGGGAGTTCATGAGTTCTGGAAAATATTATAGGTCACAGTGAATGGAGTAGGAAGTGATGTATCTATTTCAGATGTGGTCATAAGTTGAAACCTGATCCTGAAGGTAATGAGCTGGAGCAGTTGGACTGTAAATAGAAGCCTGTTTCTGTCTTGCTGACCTTCATGCTGCAGGGTTGGTTTCATTTGTTGTTGTGATCTGTAATTGGCCAGCACCAATTGATTCAGTATTCAAAATAGCATTTGCTGCTGGACAGAGAGAGTTAGATGTCACCAGAAAGTATATCCAAACCCTCTTGCCAGATATTCTGTCTTTACTGTGTACATGGGTCTCGAAATGGTTGGTTTGGTGTCTGTTTTCTTTTGGGTTTTTTTTCTTCCCCGTGTCGTTTCACTCCGTCGCATGATTTCCCAACTACGTCTGCCATTTGCTGCCTGTTAGGAATCACATTGTGTTTATTGAGGTAGTTGCTCCCTACCTCACCTCCATTTCTATCTATGACTTACTCGTTTTAAAGTAATAACTATTAACATACCTAAACTTCATACAAGTATGCAGTTAAAACTGTCACAGATGTTTTTTGACACACTTAAAACACATGCAGGAGGGAGAAAATACAGCAAATAACTGCATTTATAGATGCCTTATTCAGACATTTATGAAATTGAGCTTGGAGACGTGTTTTGCCTGAAGGCATGTAGGAAACAGTACAGTGCAATATAGCATTTTCTTGAATGGGCCGAAAGTTAAAGCGGTGAATAGATAAGAAGTATTTGAAAGTGTCTTGGGACTTTGAAATTACTTAACTTCTTAATTACTTTTTGTGTTTGTGGGATTTAGAGCTCAAGTGAGATTCCTCTTTTTGTTTGGGTGTCACCAGGCCTATATAACACCAGGCTCCTTTGATTGAAATTACTTTGGAAACTGTTAAGTTTTCTTTTATAAATACATACTTTTTACAGTCAGTGAATGTATACGTATTTATACCATCTAAAACTGATCTAAAATATTACAGAGACTTTTTATTAAACACAGTGCTTTAATAATGACATTGAACGAAAGTTTGAGAGAAGATACGTGCTGTCTTGGCCTGGACCAACAAGAGAAGTAAAAAAAATGAAATCTGTCTTTTGGAAGCATTTTGCAAGAAGCCCTAAAAACGTCTGTTGAGAACCAGCTGATTTCAGTCAGCAAGCTGTCCTAAATGGGTATGACAACTTGCTAGTTCGTACTGTATCCAGGAATAAACAGGAAGTACAGAGGATGTGTTTTAGTTGGTTGTCAAGCTTTTGTTAGTCTGTATCAAATGAGGATTGTGAATAGAAAACACCATGAAAAAAGTCACTTTAGAAGTCATACAGGAATGACTTGTGTCTGTGATGCTAATCTGAAAAATTAATACAATTTACTGCAATGGGTGTAAATTTTATCCACTGTTCCTGTGTGGGGATTCAGTAATGTCAGAAGGAAAAAAAAAAAAAAAAGTATCCATAAAGAGTATGACCACAAAAAGATAGGCCAAGATGCCACAATTAGTTGTTTCTGCTGAGATTTTTCTGCACCATGTGTCTGCTGCACCGTTACCTGGATTAAGGCCCAGCTAGCGTGCTGTCATCCACATCTTGTTTTATCTCAGCCAGTTCTTTTGGAAGCAAATGTTCTGCATGACTATGAAGAGGAAATCTTTCACCACTATGTATATATCACTGCATTCTGAATGGGAGCTCTGGCAGAGCAGGATGCTGGATTGGTACAAAAGAGGTGTTGGCTTACATAGATGCTGTAATGCCCGCAGCTAATGCTTTGCTGAAGATAAAGAACAATACTGCCTTAGTATGGATATTTTCATGAAAACACTGGAAGAGTACTGAAGGCTGTTGATAAATCTAGAACATCAGCGCATGGCAGTGTACAGCCAGAAGGTGTTCTGAGCAAGACATGGTACATGAGAAGATGGATCAACAGCAGTAAAATATGACAACTACATATATTTGAGATTTCACTGTTTTACATTCAATAACTATATACAGAGCAAACAGGCTGAGCAGTCATAATCCTGGCTTTGGTATTTAAAGTTTTCCCTTACCTGTTTTGTGCAGAAGAAGAACAAGGGATGGGAGGTTGCATTTAAACTGCTTGTATGTTGATATAGATCAGATAATATCTCTGTAAACCATGAATTCTTTGGGTAGAGCAAGCTATTGAAAGCTTTGCAAAATTGGCTAATACTTTCAGCTAGGATTTATATGCAATTTAAAAATTAATTTCTGCCTGTGATCTGAAGCCTGTTCTAAGGTCTTAACAGATGTTCCCCTAAAATATGGATTGTTTGCTGTGATGAGGAAACAGGCAGTTTGAACATCAGTATTTATTTTTGGTATATTTTTCTTCTATTTAGTGGCAGAGGTTCTGTTTCTTCTGTCTGTGGCTGTAGTATGTTGTGTAGTGAATGACGGACTATCTTTGCGATTTGCAATGGGCAAAGTAAAATCATTTTTGATGCTAGAGAAGTCATTCTAGAGCAATCCAAAGACAACCAGTGTGCTCTTCCTGATTTTCTAGGTAGAGCTTTTCATTTTCTGGACAATAACCTGGTAGGAATTTCATAATACGTTTGAAGAGTATTCATACCATTTAATTGATTTACCTGAAGCGTCATAACAGAAGCCTAGACTTTCTTTGTGAAGTTTTTATAGTACTTTTTTTTTATTGTTTGGGTTTTGTTGTTTTTGGTTTTTTTTTCAAATTAGTGTGACTCTGAAGTAATACTTACATCACTTTTTAATAGTTCAAATAGGCCTCAGATCAGTTAAAGGACATAAAAAGGTGTGTTTGTTCTTGGGTTATTTCCTGTCAGACTAATATCAGATTGCCAGTAAGGGCTGATATGCAGCTCCTACAAGAAATAGTGAAATGTGTAATTAAGGACTAGCCTGCTCTTTAGCAGGGTCCCTTTTCGTACTGGATGGTTAGAAAGTTATTTGCATCTTTCTGTTAAAAAAAAAATCACAAACAAACAAACAAACCAAACCAAAAACCCAAACAACACACAATGAAGTGGAGGATTAGGACTGTTCTCTGAGCATGGTTTTACTTAGCAGGAAGGTTGAGCTAAATTCAAGGAGTTTAATCAGTTTAGTCTGTGTTCTATTTTGTATGAAGTCAGGTTAAATCTGAAGCCAAATAATTTATTTTTTTTATAAACACTTTCTAAAAAATTTTTAAGTAATACTTCATGTGTAGCTTATGTTTTATGAAACATCGTCTGAAAACTTACAGTTCTAGATTTTTGACAGTATAAATTTAATATTTTAGAGCTTTGTAAATACAAAATTTTGGAAATCTCTTACATATTTCTGTATATATTCTTTATTGTACTTTGGAGAAACAGTGTTTTCTCTAAAATTCCAATTTGTTCTTAAGTATTTTGTTGAAGTAATCTCATGACACAGTTATAAGAAGCTCAAACAGGTGCTACATAAGTTGATCTATCTGTGGTTTATTTAGAAGTGTTTGATGTTAAAATGTGTCTTTGTTATTTTCACTTAAAGCCAAGAAAGAAGAAAAGAAAAGACATAAGTCGTCTTCCTCATCCAGTGACTCGGAAAGTTCAAGTGATTCAGAATCATCTTCTGATTCATCATCGGATTCTGAGAGTGCTTCGGAAGAGAAATCTAAAAAGCGAAAAAAGAAACACAAGAAAAATTCCAAGAAACATAAGAAGGAAAAGAAAAAGAGAAAGAAAAGCAAGAAAAGGTCAGTTTTGAGATATGTTTTGTGTACACCATACAGTACCATTTGCTTGTCCTACAACTACAGAGTGGTATTCTGTAACTACTAAAATAGGTATTTTGAAATCTGGGAGACAGTCAGTTTCTATATACAAGCTTAAATTTTTCTGATATGATGGCAAAGGATGGTGTCCATGTGCACATGTGTGCTGTGGCTTGTAAAGGAGTGAAGGAATGGACTAAGACTTCGGTGTATTTGGCTTGAAAAGTTGCTGGGAGTGCTTGGTTTGAAAAGGGGTGGTGGTAGCTTGTTTCCTAAAATTAACTGTGCAATTCATCTTAAATTATATGCAGTGGGATTTATGAGAATGTAATATACAGGAATAAAAGCAAAACTAAACTAAACATTAAGAAATTAACATGCTTAATGTTATTTCTGTCCAATATGCCAGAAATCTTGCAGTTTCACTGGAAGATAATAAAACTTAGAAGGTACTCTTGCTTCTGAAATTGTTACTTCTAATGTAATAGTTTTGCTTATAGCTCAATGTGAGATAACTAGTTGTGTCAGTGCAAGTCACGTTTTTCTAAGCTAGCAGCAAAATCTAAGAAATGTTCACTTAGGGCAATGCTGCCTAAGCATTCTTTCTGTGGGACTAAGCCCATTTCACACAAGTTTGTTAAAACCAACTCTTTGGAATTACAATAGTTTGTAGCAATATATATGCTAGCATAAAATCTGAATTTGACTCCTCTGATACAAATAATTAAAAAAGCTGTATCTAAATAGAGAGTAAATGTATGTTCAGTGTTGCACCAATGGAATTCACAGATAAAAATGCTGGTCAGAAATCTACTGCAGTTGTACATTTTGCAAAGGCATCATAGGGGGAAAAAATGTTACTTCTGAAATAGCTGTTTCCTGAGTTTCTTGTGGTATCATGTATTGAATTAAGAGAATTTCTGAATTACTTAAATAGTTTGAAAGGTGTTCCCTTATCCAAGTAACTCACTGTAAGTATAAATATTTTTTATACAAAAATAAAGCTCATCAAGTGAAAGCGAAGATGAAAACCCTGAAGCACAGCCTTTATCTACTGTCCGTCCTGAAGAAATTCCTCCTGTACCTGAAAACCGGTTCCTGATGAGGAAAAGTCCTCCTAAAGTAGATGAGAAAGAAAAAGAGAGGAAAAGCAGAGAGAAGGAAAGAGAAAGGTACTATATCTGGTTTGAGTCTGACTACATGCTGACAGTGGTATGGTCACGTTACTGTTTTAGGACTCTCTTGTTAAGTGAGTCCTTTCCCTATTAAACAGTTCCATGTTGTGCGTGCTGCTGGATGAAAAATGGATTTTTCAGTTTCTTGGTAACTGTTGTCTTTGTCCTGGAACACAAAGGCTTAGTCTTTGAAAATGCTTTCAGTGAGTGAAAAATTTAAAATGACTGATTCAAGAAAAAGAAAGTAGAACACAGTGCAATTTCATTTAGAATTTATTGTAACTATCCAATCCGAATCTATAATTTATTCTTCTTTCAAAAAACCTGAAAATCTTGTAAAATATCTTATGGTCACAAAATCAGAAGTTTTTACTCTGTGGTTGTTACTGTCTGTAGTGACAATAAAAAATAAAATTAAATGTGTGTTTTCATTTAGTATAAGTTCTGAAGAAGTTTTAAAATTGGTTTTATTTTGTCTTTCTTTGATGTTATAACCAATATCACTTTTTAAAAATTATTTTTAGTAATCTGTCGAATTCACAGTCAACGTACCAGAGGAGGCTGCTAGTGACCAGATCTGGAAGGAAAATAAAAGGAAGAGGACCAAGGGTAAATACTTATAATTTGTTCTCCAAAATAATTAAGGTGATAGCACAGTCTTACTGCTGGTGTTACTAACAATTTTCATTAGGATGGTTGATTTAAAAACAAACAAAAAAAGGCCAGATTTATGGTGCATCATAATTGATTTGGGGAATGAGGTTTTAAGGAAGACAAGGCAAATTAAATTAATTTCCTATTTGCATAACGAGTTTATTTGATGGAGGAGGGGGAGAGAAGACAAAAAATGCTTTCTCTGTGTTGCTGTAGTACTCTGTGAATTAGTGAATGAAATTAGCTCAAAAAGGGTTCTAGTGAACACCAAAACCAGTACGACATCAGTGCCAGAAATGTGGGGAGGACTTCTCCCGTTCTTGGCAGGGGAAGCTCTCAGATTGGTTCTCTGATTTTGTGAAGCCATACACTGTGCTGCTTGTCGCAGATGTTTTTAGTAACAGAAGTCTCTCCCTCAAACTTTTAGTAAAAAACCTTAAAGAAAAGTGTATTGTTCTCTTGTTGCTTGTCAAAGGTAAGAAGAATTTTCGTTGTTAGAAAAGTAAGTTGCATTTGTGCTAATTAAAAGTAACAGGAGAAGACCTCTCATCAGAGTACAAAAAAATTCTGAAATCAAAATTACCTTAAAAATAGTTATTTGATCACACCTGCTTTATTTTGATCAGATCCTGCTTTAGCTGAATGTCAGATAGATTTTTCAGTAAGTTAACTTGTCAATGTAAACTTGGTATGTACATGTGAAGTGTCATGTTAAGTGCTACGTAGAATTAACCATCAGGGATAAAAATTTTGCTTGGCTATCACAGCATGGGAAATTCAACCTTAAACCCAGTTTTCTCTTTTTTCCCTTCAAGCGTTATCGGACCCCTTCCAGATCCAGGTCAAGAGATCGATTTCGACGCAGTGAAACTCCTCCACATTGGAGGCAAGAAATGCAAAGAGCTCAAAGAATGCGAGTGTCTAGTGGAGAAAGGTGGATAAAAGGGGACAAGTAAGATTATTTCTTTTCGGAGTATATATATTGAAATTTTTTTTATATATTAAAAGTAATACTTGGTGTCTTAGATACTCATTACAGTTACTTCCAAAAAACCAGGGTGCTGACTTGGTTATCCCATTACTTAACTGTGTCTGTTTTTAGTCATGCCACTGTAAATATATAGTTACTAATATCGGTGACCTACTGTGATTTAAGTTTCATTTATGAAGTTCACTTCTGACTTACTTTTTCAGAGTGGAGGGGATTCAAAATATTAAAAAATTGTGTCTTTCTCTCTCCAAGGAGTGAAATAAATGAAAACAAGAAAGATAATCAAAAAAGCCCAGGAAGAGGAAAAGAGAGAAAAATATCAGACCACAGACAAGTTTCTGAAAGCCCAAGCAGAAGAGGGGAAAAGGAGAAGAAAAAAGATCACAAATCCAGCAGTAAAGACAGGGAGACAAGAAGGAATTCAGAAAAAGATGACAAGCATAACAAAAGCAAGGCCAAGAGAAGAGCTAAATCTAGAAGCCATAGTAAAAGCCGAGAAAAATCAAAAAGTAAAGAAAGAGACTCTAAGCACAGTAGACATGATGAAAAGAGAGTCAGATCAAGAAGCAAAGAGAGAGACCATGAGAAGGGCAGAGAAAAAGAAAAGCGCTATGATTCTAGAGGGAGAGATAAAGAAAGAAGCAGGAGCAAGGAGAGAAGTAAAAGGGCAGGCTCAAGAAGTAATGAACAAGACCATAGGAAGAGTAAGGACAGGGAGAAGCGTAAATCGAGAAGCAAAGAGCGTGATCATGCTAGAGGCAAACATAGTTCCAGCAGCAGGACACGGGATCGAAGCAAAAGCCGAGATAGGGGCAGGAGGGGAAGATCGAGAAGCAGAGACAGGGATCGCAGTAGAAGTAAAGAC
The DNA here is from genome assembly GCA_033628505.1 of Tringa tobata. Lineage (NCBI taxonomy): Eukaryota > Metazoa > Chordata > Aves > Charadriiformes > Scolopacidae > Tringa > Tringa tobata. The sequence goes on from JAHREE010000444.1 coordinate 3,861,314, forward strand.
TATTCGAGGAATAGAGATAGAGAAACGAGAAGAAGAGGAAGATCAAGAAGCAGAGAAAGGAGAGGTACACCAGATAAGTACAGAGGAAGAGAAAATAGGAGGAGGAGAGAATCACGGAGCTCAGAGAGGGAGGAGAGTCAAAGCAGAAACAGAGAGAGGTATTCAAATAGAGAAAGTAGAAGCTCATATAAGAGGAATGATACTGAAAGCCAAAGGAAGAGGCGTTCAAAAAGCCGTGAAAGTAGCAGTCCTGAATCCAGTAAAGAGAAGAAGTCTAGTAGAGATCAGGATAAAAGTCCAGACTCAAAAAAGAGAACAAGTAGCAAAGAGAGAGAATCGAAAAAATCATATTCACGCAGCAGTAAAGAAAAGGAAAAGACCAGATCCTCAGCAGAAAAAGAAATAAACCAAAAATCAAAGAGTCAGGAAAGAGATCATGCCCCTAGTAAAGATAAGAAGTCTGATCATGAAACAAGTCCTGGAACAGATGACGACAGGCATGGATGAGTTTGTGGACTTAATGTTTCCATTGTCTCAAAGTTTTAGAGACATTTTGGGGAACGCCTTTTTTTAAGATGTGGACTTCAGTTTGGTCTTTTGATAATCTAAAACCTGGATCATTTGTACTGCTAAAGTTTTAATAAACTTGAAATGAAAACCGAATTACATGTGTAATACAGTGTGCTGTGTTTTAAGTATTTCATTGGTTTATGTATCCTTGTGTGTTGGCGGCTAGGAAGGTAACTTCTGTGCCGCATTTATTTTTTACCTGATGAACTTAGTTTAGTGCAAGTAATGGCTGCCTGTGAAGACGCTTGTTTCATGTGTGAAGAAGAAAGCTGCAAGTGTACAACATGTCATCTTAAAGCTAGGAAAATGTTGCAAGGTGTCCGTCACTCCAGTGTTGCTACGTCATTATTTCAGTAGGTATAAATCCTAAGGAAATTAATTTGTAGAGGAAAATTATGGGGCTTTTTTGGTAATCACAAAGTGAATTAATTTAAGTAAATCTTCACTGTTTGTACTTCTGTCACTACCATCAGTAGAATTCATTCATGCCGTAGGGCAGTCATCTGTGTTTGGGAGTTAATTCTTCGTCCTAAAAAAATTTTTTTGAAGTGCTGATTAGTGTAATTTTTTTCCTTGTAACCTCCTTTTTCTGTTCCATGTTTTCATGTTTGTCTACTGCAGAAAATCCAGCTTGGATGCTTCAGCCTACCCTGCCTCAGTTGCTAATTAATGGATGCAGAGAGATGAAACAGATTCCCAGAATTCACAGTGGGTGTCAGAATAAGGAACCAGGAAATCCTTTCTACTCTTGCTGCTTCTTAGCAGCCTATGAGAAAACTTTTGCAGTTCTCCTATACTGGTTTTTGGGGTAGTTGAAGCAGAATTTCAAGTAATGTTTTAAGACAGGGTCTTAGGGCTTTTTTAAAACAAAAATTTGCTTTCCTCCTTGCATCCCCTCGTTTTAAAGACTGTACTATGAATTCTTCCTCATTCTCTACTCTGCGTGTGTCTTCCTCAAACCAATTCCTTCCCTTTTCTGTTTTCCTCTCTTCTCCAAGACCTTTCTCACTGCCACACCTTCATATGCAAGAGAAGGAGGTTGGCTTGTGTCGCTGCAGGAGGGCTCGCAGATGGGCCGTCACCAAAGGGCAGCTGTTACCTGGTAACGGAGCAGTGGGCTGAGAGGAGGATAGATTTGGTACAAACCCCAACATTTCTTTCAGTCCTCCAAACTATTAACACCAAAGGCTGGCAAACCTTGAAATTACTGAAGAGAAGTGACAAGCATTAATGTAAAGTTGTGTCAAAGTGAAACGGTATTTTAATAGTTGATTTTTTGGCAGATCTTTTGAGTGTGTGATGTAACTTGTTCTTACTGTCTTTGTTATGAGTTTGTCAATATTTTTGCTCTATAACCCAGTGATCAGTGTGTGTCTACGACAGATGAGCAGAATTGCTGCAACTTGGCCTTGTGATCCAGACAGTTGTTATTCTAAAGGAAAACAAAGAGTTATGTCTTGAAAGCAAAAGAAAATGCAGGATTGTGAACAACACAAGTAACCTTTTAAGGGAAGAAAACTGTAAGTGTTGTGTTACTTTTTAACAGAATAGTTAGTGGAGCTGCTTTCGCTATCAACTTTATTTTTCCTGTGTTTTAATATGAATTTTGCATTTTACGTGGAATGTGTAAAAAATGCTTCCCAAGCCCACATGTGGGTGGATGATACAGCTGTTAAACTTAAGAGAGCTTGTAGGAGTGATCTGCAGACTTGTTCTGACTTAGGAGCACTTGTAGTCCTATTTTGTGGGACCGTAGTAAGAAAAAGGTAGGAAGTTCAGCTTAAGAGAATTGTATGACTGCCTGGACAAAGGCTTCTTCAGTGCATTTATACTGTGCTGTGCGTACCATGTGCTTCAGTCTCATTTAAAAACTGTTTGCAATGTTCTTTTACTATTTTTTATGGACCGGACACAAGCAAACTTGCTGAAGAAGTATGTTTGCAATACTGAGCGTATTCTTGCCGGTACCACTGAAGCTCATATAGGCATGCAAACAAGCAAAACCAAACCTCAACTACATCAACACTGCTTTAGAAGAGGGGGGGGAAATGCAAACAGTAATAAGGCAATCCATAGGAATTGTTAAAAAAAAGTTATAAAGTCTTTAATTTAAAATCTCAAAATGGAGATTATATCCAATTGCAGTTGTGCGTAAGGTTATTTCAAAAGATGCACTTGTGTACCCTTTCATACGGATTTTTTTCTTTGTTACAGTTCAGAAAATTATTTGTACAAATTAAAACGAGCTCTTAAGTCTTTCATAACGTTAAAATTCATCTGAGTTGGTGGCACAAAGCTCATTTTCCTGTTTTAAATGTTCTTTGTAAGAAGTTGTTTACTTTTAATTGCACACATGGGATACGCTTGATCTCTTGGTGAGTCTGTGCCTCGCCTGTATGGTATTTGGTGGGAAATTGTTTGTGCCAGTAGCTTTGTTTAAACTGAAACACAACAATTGTGGTCTTGTGAGAGGGAGGATTTGCCAGATCGGTACTTTTCCTTATCAAACTGGAAACTGAGAATGCTGATAAAAATTCCATGGGACTGAAGCACGGTCCCACGGACAGCAAGGTGCCCCCAAGCCCAGTGAGATCTTGCTGCCTTGTGAGGCACTGACTGCTGCTCTTGCTGTCCTGGAACCGTTTCTTCCCTCAAAGCACAGCTTTCCTGTTCCAGCTTCACCGTAGTGGCCCTGTACAGTAGTCACACTGTAGCCCAATGCCATCTTTGGCAGCTGTGTGATGGGTTGGTGGCTTTTGGCTTGGAGAACTGACCTGGAAGCATACTTGAAAGCAATACTTGTGTGTGTACCAGAGGTAATCAAGACAACGCTTGTGGTTGTCCCTTGTGAATGGGGGAAAAAAGTAGTATGTTTAGAGGACTGCTTTTTCTGTCAGAACCCCAGAACTGTCCTTACTCCAGAGAATTTTTGAACCTGAAGACTCAAGGTAAAATGAGGGCAGAGAGTACTGGACTAACTTTGTAAGAATATGTTTAGGTATATGTACAGGCTTGAAAAAGTTTCCAAAAGTTAGACATGCATTCTCTGTTGTATTGACAATAAATACTGACATTTTACTAATACCATATAGCCTACATATACGTGGAATGCTGGATTTAATATTGGCAGTAGCTTTCCAAACTTTATCAGAACTTTACCATTGTTTGATGTTGGATTTTCTGGGTACTGCCATCAATTCGGAAACACTAATTCTTGCTGAGGGTGGGTGGATATAATGTAAGGCTGTATAAACACTGTTGCCTGTAAAAGATGTGTTGCTGTCTGCTAATTCTTTGACAAAGCCATAGTATTTCACTTGTTTTGATTTTGGTTTGGTTTTGGTTGTGGTTTTGGGTTTTTTTAAAGAAAAACAAAGAAAAAAGGCTACAGTTACATTTTAAGCCTTTGTTCTATGCAGTTGTTAAAATTTTAACCTGAAACTTCTCACTTGTTACTGGAAATCCCAACTACAAAATTTTCTTACGTGGTCTTTGTTAGATGCCCTGAAGAACTTGCAGTAATTCCCTAACCATGTCTAATTTGTAATAGTCTGGCAAGTGGATTCTAGATGAATGTAAACATAAAAACAGCAGTCCTTTAGCCGCCTTTCCTGGAACTGTTGATTTATTGTTGATTTATTGAAGCAAATAAAGTATTTTTGGACACACTTTCTAGGGGCATAGTAGACTTATTGCTTGTTTGATTGACAAAAATGTGTATCCTTGCTTTTAGGACTTTCCATATAATAGAAAACCTAGACATATACATATTATGCTTTATCAAAGACCTCTCTTTAAATCATCTATATATTCTCTCTCTCCAATACTTGAAGAACAGTCCAGACACTACCTCTTCAGTCAAAAAGTTCCATACATTTTTACTGAAGATAGGAATAGTCAGATTTTTATTCCATGCTAAATTGGATGATAGCATTGAATTACAGACAGAATCCGAGCTTTCTACTACATAATGACAAGTAAGTCTATTCACAATCTATATATTTTAACATGTATAAAAATGCAGCCATGTAATGAAGCTGACCTAGTATTTCATCAATATTTTTTTTGCTAGCTGCAAACTTTGATCTTGTACTTAAACAAATACAACAGTCTCTTTGTGTGTGTGCGTATGTAAAGCAGAATAATTTTCACTAGTTACAGAAGAACTACCTGTTTGATGATGTAAACTTAAACGAAATGGTAGGACAGCTTACAGGTGGCTGAGAATTGAGGGAAAGAACAAGTATCTATCAAAAAGTCACCCACACCAGTATCCCAGCCTGGCACCCTGGCTGTGCTGGCAGCAGAGTGCTTAGGAGAAAGCAGGAAAGTGCTTTTTCCATTCCCTACAATTAGTTCAGAAACCCGAGTGTGAGATACACAGTCTTGCTGCAGCCATCTCTGTCCCAGAAAGGATTAAAGACTCAGCCAGTGACATAACTTTCTCAAGAGAACACTTGTATTTTCTACTGCGTTCTCCAAAGTAAGTGTAAGTAGAAAATGGTCATAAATAAAAGGTACACTCAACATTCATCAGACAAATGCTTTTAAACAGCTTATTCAATTTTATTATTTGCTCAGGAAGATTTTTTTTAAGCCAAAACATAAGGTTTTAATTAAGTCTGGAGGCCTAGCAATACTTGAGTACAGCACAGATGAATTGAGAGTTTACCTTTGGTTGTTACCTCTTGACTCCCTAGAAAGTTAATCTACTGCTTTGTTCTGTAATAAACTAGGGCAGTTACAGGTACAGTTGCAAGTTGTGGCTGTAGCTACATTACTTTTTTCTGGAGCTGAAGTCGAGTGCAGGGGTTCTGGGCAGAGAGCACGCTTTCTAACGTGCTCCTGAGTTCACTTCAGCTGCTGGGCACTGGTAAGTTTTGCAGGCACGTAGAACTTGTCAGGCGGCAGTGTTTGGTTAGTGGCTTGGTCCTTAGCAGATACTTCTGTAGTCATCAGATGCATTTCTGAAGAAGAAACAAACAGAGTTCAAGTCCTACTGTATAATTACTAACTACTGTACAGTTAATTGTATATGCATTGAGAGGTTGTAACTGAAACTAATGCAGAAACACTCAGCGAGTAGCAATAATGCAATACTAAGCTTTACCAAAGATAGTCCCATTTCTCCCTTGTCCACTACGCCACTGTACCAGTTGCTGGATTGGTATTTCCCAGATCTTAGTAGTCTCATGCCTTTGATCCTGTCTCTGGTCTGCTCTGTAGCTATTGCTGGCTTCCTCCAGTACATGTTGCTGCCTTCTAACTGTTGCCTGGTTTTCCTTTACATATTAGAGTCAGACCAGCTGTTACTCATTTGAGGGGGACAGGGACAATTACTGTTATGTTAACAGAGATGTAATGTTGAATTTTATCTGACCTGCAGTTCTGGTGTTCAAACCCTTCAGCACCTAACAGAATGGTGCATCTCTCTGGATAACGTACTGGAGATGAGAAAAACCACAGAAAAAGGAAGTGCCGTGCTGGTTTATGCAAGACAGTATCAACCAGCTATGAACAACTACGCTTGTAAGATTGCTTTCTAGAGACTGGTTTAACAGATTAGAGGGCAGGTTTTGAATCATTTATGTGTCCACTTAGGCATCTAGCTCTTAACACCAAATGATGATACACCAGAACAAAAAGAAACAGATTGTAGTGGTGGCAGTGCAGGAGTGTAAAGGGAATGGCTCCACACACGTTATAAGTTTAACAAAGCCTATAGCACAACTTCACTAATTTTAAATACAAATTAATTAATTTAAGGTCATTCCAAAGAAGACATCTGATATGGTCCTGTCAAACCTCTGGCCTGCACTTCAACTCCCTCTTAAATCTTAGCCTTCAGCCATAAGGCATTTTTTTTGAGAGCTACTTATAAACAGTGAGTTTTCCGTCTCTCAAAGATGCACTGCCAGAATAAGAAGGAAGATTACAGACTAGTTACAGCACTCCCGCATTCCACAGATACCAGAAAGGTGTATCTTAGTAACAGGCATCTGAAAGAATTTAGCTATTGAAGCAACAAATTATTTGACTTAACCCAACCAGCAAGCTTTGGAAAAAAAATTATTTTTTTTTTTTTCTTTTTCAGGAGCATAGAGCCAGTCTATACTGCGACATGACAGTGTCCATCCTTAACAATGCCATGGTGCCAGCTCTTCACAGGTCGTTCATTTCCAGGTAGGTGTCCTCTTCAAACTTCCTCACATGTTCAAACTTCAGTTGCTGCTCTACTTCCACTGTTGGGTGACAGGTTTGGAAAAAACACAGTTTGATTTAAGGTCTTTGTTTCGGTCTCTGAGGGTTGCCATACATTCCTAAAGCCTTGGGCTTCTAATAAAGCCAATACCTATTATGTTTCTCATCTGCTACAACCTCCTGAAGCAGCATACCAGCTGAGAGGATGCTCTGTTGAGCAAAAATGATAATTAAAGTTTATTAGTCAAATTACTTCTCAAAGCATATTCTGATTTGCTAGCTATTAAAACTTCAGCTAATAACTAATACAAGTAGTGATGCTAGGCCTTAGATTAGAGGTACCTCTCAATTAGCAGATTCTTCCAGGTCACCAATTTCCTTTCTTATGATCTGCAGTTGATCTCCCTGTATTTTCTTGCCATCTTTAAACAGTAGCTGAAAAGGACCTCTGGTGGTCAGCATCAAGCTCCTGCCTTACATGGGACATCTTTAAAGCCTTCACAGGTGGCAATTCCACCACCTCTGGCCATTCTGATCCAGTGCCATCACACTATACTCCTCCTGAAGCAGGTTTTCCTGACTACTCAGCCTGATGTCCCATGTTGCAACTTCTTATATCAAGCACCTGACTCCGCCGAGAAGAGTTTGGCTCCACTGTGTTTGAAACTACCCTTCAAGCAGCTCTAAGCTGTTAATTAGATCACTCCTGAGTGTCCTCATTTCCAGACTGAATGAGCCCAGCTTTCATGTTAAATTTTTCATCTCAGTCTGTTCAATAGTTTTCATCTGTTTCTACTTGCACAAGGAGCTGTCCTCTTAGACTATTCCCTGTCTTCTTTTCCTGTTTTCTTCAACATGTTGTAAACAACTTGATTTTAGTCTTATTATTCCTGCAAGCAGCTTTCCATTCCTGTCTTTCATGTAGGACAACTGTAAAGGACAATGAAGTGTTACCAAAATGCTTTGTCATTGAAAATCTTAGAACCTCAAGTATTTCTTCATGTTCTTAAAACACCTGAGGTGGTTTTTTTTGCCTAGTTTTATAGAGGATTACTAACTAGGGCTAATCATCTGAAGCAAGCACACAAAGCTTGTCCATCTCAAAGTCAATGGAATAAAGTGCTATCATGATTCATGCTGGATTTTTTTTTCATACTGAATTTGAGTAACTAAATCCCTCTTTAGACAATGTGCTTTAAAATTAGACAGGATTCCTACTTCACTCTAGGTGTACTGGAAGGGTTGTTTTCTGTAGATGTTCAAAGTAAAAAGGGTACAGGCCCCATGGAAACAGGCTGTAGACTTCAAATGCAGACATACATAATCTGCAGAACGGCGTTTCTTGAAGTGTGGTAGGAAAGGAGGGTGCAATCCACCTTGCTGCTGTGGAGGTACGCTAAACCCCATTTAACTCACCAATCGCACAGTAGTGAGCATGTGTAAATATGCACTTAGGGATGCATTTGGAGCATTATCAAGCTCTGCAGATATTAGCACCACTTCTGCTGTAGTCAATGCTTCTTCTCAAGGCTTCAGCTTCTGCGATCAAAAGGCTTTATTAAAAGTTTCCATTCTTTCTGCTTGCTGAAAAAAGCTCGAAGTAGTAAAAGGAGCACTGGCTCAGAGAGAAGGGAAATAAATTTTTCATTAGTGAACTAATAAAAACCATATTTAGAGACAATTTCACAAGTTAATTGCCATGTCTCTTTTTTTCTAAAATATATAATTTCCAAAATCAATTACTCCAAGATAATTGGAGAGAGCTCTGCATGACTTTTAGTTGATAGTGCAGCAACACTAGCATTTTAGTTTAGGTCTTTTGAAACAACTCTCTTGATTGTTCCTACTTACTGTGCTTTAGTTCACACTACAGAGAGATCACAAACTGGACCCTTTTGGACAAAACTTAAAGGAAGTTCTGCTCCAAGCAGTGATGGGCATTCAGCCCAACACCAGGCTAGAGCTATTCTGGGCAACACCTCTGAATCGTGTGCATAGTGGGAGTTAAGTTCTCCTCAGCAATTTCCTCACCCCATGATCAAGTCCCTTATGGGCCACGATAACAGTCAGTTCCACCCGGCCATGTCCTGCTGTCCAAAACAGCGCAGCAGCCCAGACCACAGCAGGACTTACCAACCAAGACAATACCTGGGTCTGTGCTGGCTCTGAGGAGAGTTCTTGGCTCTGTCCTCAGGCAGGGCTTTGAAGAGCACACAAGCTGTAACACTCCTACACAATGCCAAGTGTTTGTTAAGCCCCTGAGCAAGCTGGGGGCTCATGTACATTTGGCAGGAGGAACATCAATGTTGTTACATCAACCATCCTTCCCCACCTTCCCCTGATATTTTATTTTTTTTTTTAAGAACTGGACATGTATACACTCTGCTACTCTTGCAGCTGTCTGGGTTAGGAAGCCCATATCTTGTTCCTTCCTTAGATGCTTGGAGAGGGGAATAAAAATTATATCCAATAATGGCACTAATTCAGTTACTCACTGTCTTTATCGCTGAAATGCTCGATCCTTACGAAAAGCAGCTTCTCTCTGAGCATCGTAGTCCAAATCTGCTTGCTTTTCCTGCTGTTTTTTTGCCTGCTTTTCAGCCTGATGAAGAAAGGGGATTTAATCGATACTTGTCAAACATCATCCCTTCCCACTTTTCTCCCCTGCCATACCCCCCACAAAAATACACTGAATAGCACCAGCTGCTTTGGTGACCTGCTCAGAAGATACAAGAGAGCAGGAGTGGCCAGGACAGGATGTGATCCCTCATTGTTGATCTTTTCTGTATTACCACCCCTCCCAGGTAATTTTCCCCAACCAGCATGGGCCAAGTCAGCCTGGAAGAGACTGCTGTTCCACTACTCTGAGAGGAGGCTGCTCCCCAACATCAGCACCTGTAGTGCATGCAGGTAAAAAAAAAAAAGCAAACAAAATGCACACATCATGCCCACATCAAGCTTCCTATTTCTCTCCCATACTTGGAGATCTAGTACTATGGTTTTAGATGGGTGCTTCTTTCTGAAGGGGCTGACAGGGTACAGCTCTTCTATTTACCATTTGCTGGATCTGAATTTTCTGTACTTCCATGTTTGCATCATGTTGTCTTTGTTTCTTGGCTTTTTCCACTTCCAAGTAAGCACGATCTGCTGTCATCCACTGATTACGATCCTTCTCATCCTCTGCTTTTTCCTCTCTCTCCTTTTCCACTTTCATCTTCATCTGTATTTTACAAAATACACAAAAAAAAAGTTAACCGAGGAGCGCGGCTGCTAGGCTGGAAGCCGTATCTTTCAGCAGAAGCAGCCCTGTATCAGTGTTCTGATAAGCACAGTCATTGTGGCTGGCCAGGGTTTTCAGCAGCCCTGGCAGATGTGCACCCAACATGGAAGCGGGGAGGGAGAGAGGATCCCAGGAAAGATGGCAGCGGATGTGATGAAGTGTGCTGATGCTTGGCACCAGACCCACCAGCTGTGACCTGGGCCAGGCTCCTCAGCTGGAGTAAATGCAGAGTCTGGAAAGTGTTTGCACAAATTGCCAACAATTATAGAGCCTTCCAACTGTGATTTTTTTGCAAGAGTATCATCACATGCACCACTTGCACCTTTCTTAAGAAGTTCTGAAACTATAGGTGATAAATATGAGAGGCATAGGTGATAAATATGAGGCCTTCTCCCTCAAGAAGGCTGTGCTAGAATCTGGGGTGTTTCTGAAAGGTATTCAGAAGTACAAGTAGATGACAGAGGGGAATCAGAGGAATTTCTTACCACAGTGGCTCTGTGATCAGCAATAGATTCAATGGCAGCCTTTTTTTTTGCTTCTTTCTCTTTGTTTTTAATTTGGTATTCATCTTCTACCTCTGCAGCTCCTCTAGCAAGACGATCATCTTCCATCTTACATGCCTCATCCATCTGTGCAGCTAGTTTTTCAAAAGCTTTATCCTTATGCTCTTGCACTATCCTGCAAGAGAATATGAGGTGCCATAACATACCAGGATATCCACTCGGATTACCTGAGGCACTGCTCCTAACAAAGCCAGCAGTCCCACTTCCACCCACAGCAGCACCAACTACTATTGGAACTGGCAGGCTTTTCTTCTGGACTTTCTATTTCTTTTTCAAGTTTTAATTACAGAAAAATTGCTTGCATTGGAGTTCTGATTTTACTGATATAAAAATTCAGAGAAATATTTGTCACAAGATTAAACTGAAGTTTGAATCTCAACACTAAAAACTGTAGCCTTAGACCCACCTATTAGTCTCTTCAGCTTTCTCTCTTGACAGATCAGCCATCATTTCTTTTCCTTTAATATAAGCCTTAATTCGATCATCATCTTCATCTTCTTTTTGTTTCTCTTCAGCTTTAATAATTTTCTGCTCAGCTACATATTCCTGTTTAAACAGAAAAATACTTTTATTTTTATGTCGAATGCAATTTTTGGAAACACGAACTGAAAAAGAAAATCTAGCAGAGACCTCAGGCCAAGCTTATAATAAGAGATCTTTGGTTGTATCAGTGGAGAAGCTATAGAAGACAGAAACCCAGAGATGGAAGAGAATTCTCATTATCTGCTTACCACAAACTACCACAAAAGTAAAATTAGTGTGTGGTTGCAGCCCTAAGCACAGTATCTTTAAGTTATATTCTTTCCTCTGCTTCCCCACTTGCTCCAACTCTCCTGCTCCCACCCTGTGGGCCATTCGCACAGCACAGACTCTGAAGGGCTCAAACAGTAGAAGTGTGTAGAACC
>JAHREE010000444.1:3897773-3912257 GCA_033628505.1 Tringa tobata
TTGTAATTTAAGTCTCATGCCTACTTGTGTTATTTTAACTTGTTTTCCTTTTCAGTGGTGCTGGTACAGGCTGTTGGCACACAGAAAGGCACAAGTCAGTGTGGTCTACTAAGAAAGCCCTTCTAATAAAACCTTATGTAGGATTTTGCTGCTCAGACTGTGACCGTTCTTCAGCAGAGCCAGCTTTTTATCAGTCTTCATTGCTGCACAGCGACTGAAAACTATCAATCTGGAAGTTGGGTCCAGAAGACTAGCTTGTGCCAAATGACTGAGCTAAAGAGTCTGGAGTGAGCATGTGCAGCAAGAATAGAATTTCTCTCAAATTAGAAGGCTGCTTCTGCTTTTATTCTAAATAGGTTAGAGCTTGATCAGTGTCTGAACTGAACTCCACGTACGGCAAGCTCGTGTCTCTCTTAATTGTTACTTGCAGCTGAATGGGTGCTTTTTAGAAAAACTTTTCCAGGTGTAAGACTTAATCTGAAGGACTTGTCCCAGGTCTTGTGTTGTTTTACACTTCTGTACAGTTGAGTTTTTACCTTGAAAATACTATTAAGGAGATAGATTTTGTTTTTCATCTCTTCTTAGTGGTGGAGCTGAGCCTTACTATGTGGAAAGCGAGCTGCTGGTGGTGGCTATCTCAGTACCCAGCTGGGTTGAGGCAGACTGGGAGAGCCAGGGAAGTATTTGAGGGTATACCAAGGCTGAAGGAGTTTAGGTGGCAGAAGCTAGGTGAAGACAAAGCGTATGTTCTTCCATTGTTGCTTCACAGCACTATTATCTTGGCATTTCTTAACAGCTCCTTGGGTATCCAGCAGAAAACGAAGGCTGTCCTGCATATTTCACACTGGTGTGGTTTTTGGCAAGGCCAGAAGAGCCAGGCTACCCTGGACAGATTGGGGGGGTGTTCTCTCTAAACAAAACAAAGTCAACAGCTTTATAAGCGGATTCTCTTGTAACTGTGCTGCCTCTGTGTAATCCTCACCTTGCTAACTGGGGTAGAACTCCTGGTGGATTTGAGAGCAGGCAGCCAAAAGGCTCCAAGTTCTAAACAAATGCTTGTATGAAGGGAAAACTTGCTCCAAGAAATCCATGCGCTATTGAGTATGCCAGGTGAAACAGCAAAGGCCACTGAAGGAGCAAGCGGATAGAGCCCACTTGGAGGCTGGTCTGGGTTTCACACTTCAGAGAGTACAAAGCAGTTGTCTCCACTCAGCTGGCTCTTACCACGGTACTTGAGGCCAAAGGGAAGGTGGTGAGGGAAGGTTCCTCTGTCCTGTCCAGCTCAGTCTGTATTTCGGTGTGCACCTGCAGATTGTTTCTGTTCCAGAACATATTGTTAATGCATTTTTCTTAAAACAGCATCCACAACTAAAGTACAAATTAATTTTTTCCTCAGAATATACAACAGAGCAACGTTTTTCCACATATCTTAGTAAATTAGTATGTCTTTTTAAGCATTAATTGAGCTGTACTGAGAAAAGCACCCAGAAAAAAATGGTTTGCTTAAGTATGTTGCTCAGTGCTTAAAAAATCTGCCACACCTGGAGAAGGCTTTGCAGTGAGTTAACTCACCAGCCTAAGGTTTGAGAATATGAAAATACACATAACTGCCATTCAGTACTTTTTTCTTTTTTTTGACCTGGAGGATATAGTTTGATGTTAAATCTAACCTACTACAACTGCTTGCTGCCATGGAAAGGTTTTTCTGATATTTTTTTTTTTTTTTTCTCCTCTTGTGCTCCCTTGCCCTTGCAGCTCCATCACTCGTGTTTTCTACAAGCTGAATCAAGTCAGTGATAAATTTATCTAGTGGAACTGTTCTTCCCTTTCTTCAGTGGGGGTTAACTTCCTGTTGTATCGGGTGTTACAGTAGCACACAAGGAGTGTGATCCATTAGTTGATCCAGTGCAAAAAGCTGAGACTACCCCATAGGCTGCCAATAATTACACCACATTAGGTATACTGTCAATTGGAACATCAGTTTCTTTCACAAGTCAGATGTTGGGGACAACATGGCAAGGGAGTGTTAAGACAGGTCAGCACTACATTCAGGTGCTGGTGCTAATTAAGTCTCCTGTAGTCAGGGTGGCTAATGTGAGACATCTCTGAAGTAATGGCAACTGTTACCTGGTGTTATATGGCCTGGATTTTTGTACAGTGCTTTAGAGACAAACGGATCACACTCTGAGCATAGCTGTCAACTAACACTGAAATCATGCTGTATGTTACAATGTTAAGTACAGGTGGAAGTCCCCTAGCGGAGACCAGGATGCACGTTTTAAGGCTGTAATTGTCTAGATTAAAAAGAACTACAAGCAAGTGAAAGGATGTAACGTAGCTCAAGATCAGGAAGAGAAGGAAATGGGAATACTGGAGACTGCAGTGGGCTGAACAGTGAATTAAACAACTAAAATAAGATGGGGCTGCCAGGCGGGTGTTCTGATAAAGAACATAATTTCCTGTGACAAGGGACTCTCAGGGGAGTTTTCCCCACTTCTGCATTGTCAGTCGTCTTGATGCTCTGAAAGATGTTACCATCCTGCGAGCAGCAGAAGAGCAGAATGTGTACGGGTAAATCTCCCAATAAACCATGCAAGACAGGAGTGCAAACCCATCTTTACCAGTAGTCATAGTCATCCCTGATCTCTGAACTAGGGTAACTGAGGCTCATGAAGCTGCTTCATCTTCTGTAGCTGGATTTAACAAGTGTGATAGTGACCAAAGGGAGAAAGAAGAAGTCTGTGCTTCATAGGTCAAGACTGAATTCAAACCAATTTCTGACAGCTTTATAAAGCTGCATTTTTCCTCGAGGATTATTCTTTGCACTCCATCCTTATCTTAAGAGCAACTAGGTAGACATTTTCTGATCCCAGTTAACTTTCTGGCCAGTAGCTGCTTTCTTACCAACCTTCTAGAGTATGTAATGACTGTATCTGATGTAGTGGGATTATATGCTTAATGCCAGTTAAGGGGCAAAGTTACTTTCAAGTTAAAACATCTTACCTCTTATCAAAGGTGCCCGATTCTGTATTCAGATAGAACTGCAGTAAAGACAACTTGTAAAGGAGAGAACTAGACACCTTTAGGATGTACTAGTAAATGCAGGTATTTTTTCATTCCTCCAGTAAGTTCCTTGAACTTTCAAAGATTAATTAGGAGGCAGGAATTTCAGAAAAGTTTCTAATTATACCTATTTAGGAATGTTAAACAATTTTTGTTATTGATGTTTTGCCTAGTGAGGAGAGGTTTGATTTGACTTAAAGTACAAATGTCATTGGCTCTCAGGTTTGTTGCTGTTAGGTACCAACTGAGGATCTGTGCCTAGAAAAAGGTAAATAACAAATAATTCTGTGAAGTGCAAGCGTGTTTTTACTTATCTTGGATGTAGACTACCAAATTCTGCTGCAACCAGAGTATTTTACTTGGGTTTTTTTTTCCAATTGTTTCATAGTTTCTCTTTGGAGTTTTGCAGTCACGTTTACAGATGGCTCACAAGCGTAAACATATGGCTAAAGAATTTAGCTGTTCTCTTGTTTAGATGATGCTGTGGTAAAAGGCGAAATGCAATACTATATGAATATATGTACTATTCAATACTTAATGCATTTGCTCTATGTTCTCTTCAACACAGCTGGTGAAAATGGCTGAAAATGGAGATGGTGAAAATATGTCTATTTTGGAAAGCAAAATCTGTCAGCAAATTGAGGTAAGTTCAGTTCATAGTTTGGGATTTGGATTGAGATACAGTTTTTGAGTTGTTCATTGGTAAGGACTTGGCTAATGGGAAGTTAACTTCAGAAAACTAAAAAAAGTCAGTTAAAAGCTGCCTGTCAGAGGTCTATGGCAGGTATTTAATACTTCAAGATAATACAGAATTGTTGTCTAAGTTGGAAGTTATACTTACCGAGAGTTGCCTGTAAGATCACCATTTGAAAACACAAAATGTGTAACTTGCTAGAGTTTTAGGTGCTCTAGCAAGTGAATGTATCATTAAACAAGTACTGTGTTCATTTGGGTTATTCTATCTATGCAAATACAAAGATGCATTTAATTCTGTATGACTTAATTGTGTGGGGGGGAGGCGCACGCAAAAATCATCCTACTTGGGAAGAGGCTTGGAGGGTTACCCTACAATGGAAAACTGAGGATATCACTTAAAATGACATCTAGAACATAAAAAGCGTTTCCCTGAAGGACAAAAATACAGCTGCATGTGAATCCTCATTAGCATATGGAGCTGCAGTCATTATTGTTGGAGTGGGGTTTGGGAGAAACAAAACAAAATGCAGAGATTGAGGAAAAAATAGTTGACAAAGCTAGATTTGTGGTAATGTGAGTTTGAGATATGCTAGAAGGAGAGGTATTGTTGTAAAACCTGCGCTGACTTTTTAAAGCACAATGGTATTGGTGGAAACACTTCAGCTTATCCTGTGGCTTCAGGTATTTTACTCCAGTTAGATGACTGGTAGTAAGCAAAAGAAGCTAACTTGTCTGTCTTGTACTGAATTGTCTTCCCATGCTGGTCGTGATCAAAATGAGAACAGTAAATTAAAATAAAACCAATTTATCTTACAGTATTTTCTGGAATGAGACCTAGAAACTCTAGTCTACGTGTATGATGTCTTGGTGTGGCAAATACAATGTTCTTGCTTACACATTCCTTAAGTAAGAATTAAAACCCAAATCTGTTGGTGACAAATTTGACTTTTGACTGTTTGGAGCTTGGTCAGGTTGATGAATAATTTTGTTAACAGAGTAAGCTTCGCGCCTTTCCTAAACAAAACTGCAGTCTCCCTTTGCCTCATTTAGTCCCACTGGATGAAGCACTGAGTTTTTTACAAGCTTACATGTTAACAGTTGGCTTTTGGACAAGTGTCACATTAAAGCAGGAAGTAATAATTTCAGAATTTCTAATTCTTGAGATTAATGAATTTTGGTATGTCTCAATCCATTGCTGTAAGTTGTCAGATAAAAATGAGCTTTTAAGACTGAACATTCAAAGACGTCTCTTTCCCTGCCTTCCTCCTCTTTCTTTTTTGCAGTACTACTTTGGCAATCATAATCTACCAAGAGACAAGTTCCTAAAGGAACAGATCAAACAAGATGATGGCTGGGTGCCTTTAGAAGTAATGATCAAATTCAACAGGTAAAACAAAGTACAACTAATCTTGATGGAAGGGTGACTTTCAGCTATTTATCTCTATTTGGGGCCAAATGTCCCTGCACTGCATGTATAACTCCTGTTGCTGTTTTAACATTTGGCTTCAGCTTTGCCTGTGTATTTGTAATAACGTTTCTCTGCTTACTTGATAGGTTAAGTCGCCTTTCAAAAGATTTTAGTGTTATTGTAGAAGCACTAAGAAAATCCAAGACCGGTTTAATGGAAATAAATGAAGACAAAACTAAAATCAGAAGATCTCCAAATAAACCCCTTCCTGAATTAAATGACCAGTATAAGGCTGCAATTAAAAACAGATCTGTGTATGTTGTAAGTAAACTTCTTCCTTTGCTCTGTGCTGTTCTGCATGACTTCAGCTGAAAACCATCTAAGTAAAGTTTGCATTAACTCATACTTAACTCATTTCTGACTGTCAGTTTGTTGCATATAATTAAAGCTTGTTGCTGTCTTGCAGAAAGGCTTTCCACTAGATGCAACTCTTGATGATATCAAAGAATGGCTTGAGGATAAAGGTCCAGTTGAAAACATTCAAATGAGAAGAACGTTGCAGAGAACATTTAAGGTAGCTCTTGCGATGAACAGTTAGACCTGGGGCAGGGTCCACCCCTGGACAACATTCTCTTCAATGACTCTAATGCTGAATGTCTCTTGCCATTTAACAGGGCTCAATATTTGCAGTTTTCGATAGTGTTGAGTCTGCTAAGAAGTTCACAGAGATCCCAAACCAAAAGTACAAAGACACAGAGCTGATCGTCCTTTTCAAGTAAGTCCATTTAACTGATCTATGAACTAATAATGGTCAAGGGTGGATTTAGACAAGAACCTGGCTTAAGCCAAGAAGTGTAAGTTTCTGCACTGTTGCACAGGTATCGATAGCTGTACCTTTTGGAGACTGGCATCGCAACTGTTTCTTGGCTACTGCTGTCTTACAAAGTAATTATAATGTAATATTTTAAGTGGTATTAACTCCACTAATATTCTATTAAAGGGAGGAGTATTGTACAAAGAAGAATGAAGAAAGGAAACAAAACAAAGTAGAAGCTAAAGCAAGAGCTAAACTGTAAGTCACTATCAGTTGAAGTGCCTTGTTTTGTTCACCTGACCACACTTGAACCAACTCTTAACTAATTTATCTTTTCTACAGGGAAAAAGAAGAAAAACAGAAACAAGCAGCAGATGCTGAAATGGTATGGGTTTCTTAAATCTTTATACCTGAAAACCACGTAGCACTTGCTTTTGTAAGGATTTTCAATCCACATGTAACAAACGTGCTCCTGCAGCTACATTTTGTAAAGCTAACATGGAGGATATTCAGTTTGAAATTCTGTGATACAGGGCACTTGCTAGAAAGTCACTTCAGCTTTTCCAACTAACCTACAGTAAGACTTTGTTTTGTCATGGTATTTAATCTTATTTTCAAGAGACTAATTTTTGTTTAAAGGATCCTTTCCTGAATTTAAATTATTAGGCAAGCAATCACCTGTTCAGAACTGATACTAAATGCACCATTGAGATGATTGTTCTTCTAGGATAATTGAAAGATCCAGTAAGGATTTAATCAGTATTATACAGATTTTCAGCCTTCAGAAAACTTTTAGTTTAAAGAGTGTAACTGTCTTACAGGAAAGGAATCCTAAGTTCTACAAAAATGTATTATAGTAAGCGAAGAAAATTTTAAAAAGGGGAAGAAGAAAAAAAAAAAGGAGGGACACACACCCCCTGCAAGACTTGGACATCAGCATAAATAAACTCTGTAGGCAGAACGCTTGGGTTACTGATGGTGCTGTGGGGAGTGACTTCAGTTGCTCATTTATCACTGTTGCGTTTTAATAGTCATAGGATTGAGGCAGAGGGGAGAATATTCAAGCTTGACTTTTCAACAAAAATGTGTGGTTTTTTTTTTAATTTAATTTAGAAGTCTCTGGAAGAAAAGACAGGATGTCTTTTGAAGTTCTCTGGTGATCTAGATGATCAAACATGCAGAGAAGATCTCCATGAAGTATTTTCTAATCACGGAGAAATCAAATGGATACACTTTGTCAGAGGTGCGAAGGAGGTCAGTAGAATCTTGGTCAAGGAGTTAAGATCTCTGTATTAAAGTTTGAAACTGAATGATTAAATGCGTGTTCTCTTATGTAATCGAATAAGAAATTACTTATTTAACTTTTGGAATTGCAGACTATTTAGATAATTAAATTATTCCCTTAACCTTTCAAAAGAACAGATAAAGGTTCCAGCCTTCTCAGTTCAAAACTGAGAATGTTTGTTAGGAGAGTCTGAGGGTTTTGCTGCAGTCTAGGCATATTTTATGTCGTGCAAGAGTAACGAACTTGGTGAAGTACCAAATGGGATACGTTGTTCATTATTCTGGCTGAATGCTTTTGCAGAAAGATTTAAGTGCAAATGCCACTCTTCTTTTTAAGGGAATTATCCTATTTAAGGATATTGCAAAAGAAGCTCTGGAAAAAGCCAAAGCAGCACATAATGGAAGCTTACAGCTTCGGAACAAGGATGTTACATGGGAGGTGATAGAAGGAGATGCAGAGAAAGAAGCTCTGAAAAAAATACTGGAAGATCAGCAAGAATTACTGAAACAGAAAACAAAAGGTCCTCCTTTCGTTGGTTTAAGTATTTATAATGTCCTTGAAATTGCATTGTGTGAAACTGTAAATAGTGAATACATACTAAGCACTGATTAACTATAAAGCATTCTTTTGAACTTGCCAGTTTAAAGACAAATGATACAAAGTTATTGACATCTTATGTCCCCACAGGACGCAAAATGAAAGGAAAAGGAAGAGGAGGAAAGGTACCTCAAGGTGCACACAAAGGGAAAGTACAGTTTCAGGGGAAGAAAATAAAGTTTGACAATGAAGAAGAAGGTGGCGAAGATGATACTAAAACAGGTATGTCATTCTGTGCACTGGAAGCAGCTTCTTTAGTAAATGGAGCTACTTTCTGGAGAAGTACCCATGTTTCTTACAAGTGTTTCAGATTTTGCCCTACATTGTACTATTTTTGTCCTCCATCAGTATCAGTAAGGTAACTTTAAGGGTCTTCTGCTTGATTCCTTCCACAACTGTCCAAAAAGCATATTAAAATAAGATTAGGTAGCTGAGCCTGTGCTACAGGGCTGTTTAAAGTGTTCTGTGTTGAAAGATGGTAGTTGTTGGCAACATTACACAACTGTACAGACCCAGTCTCGAGTGAGAGTCTTCCTGGAGGATATGAGAAGACTATTCAGCATATTGGTATTTAGTTTGGAGAAGACGAAGAGCTAAGTTTCTGTTCATTAGACGTGTCACCAGCTTAAACAAAGCCCAGGGAAACCTACTCCTGTTAGATTGTATTCCTTCTTCTTATCTGCCCTCCTGCTGTAAAGTTTTATAGGAAAGAGGCTCTTCAAAGTTGGTGTATTAGAACATCTAAAAGCTCCAAGTTGTGGTAATAAGTAAACCCTTTAGCGTAGCAGTTGCTTTGGATAAACTAGGACTCATCCTTGAACTTAGATGGTAGGAAGGGTTTGTTTTTGTGGAAGATTTCAGGTAATACTGAAACGCTTTCCTTTACTATAAATACTACCTATTCAATCTTGCAGAACCAGCAAGTCCCAAGAAAAGACCACTAGAGGAAACAGAAAAAGAAGAACCTGCACCAAAACAACTCAAAACAGAAAATGGAGATGGAGATCAGTAATACTGAAATAAATACAAAAAGAATAATTGGTTTTATTGTTCCATTTTCAAAAGGTTTTAAAGACACACCTCAGTTCAGGAGTTTCTTGGCAGAAAATCTAATGAAATCCACTTCAATGTCAACCTACAATGACAGGAAAGCTTCATTTTGTTGGGGTACAGGTTGTTTTGTTGTTTTTTTTTTTTTTGTTAAAAAAGCATGCTTACTCTTAACATACCACCCTGGAAAATTCTTTTATATTTATAGTTTTGTTTATACTGTCAGATCCTCTCAACTTCTCTTGCACCTCATTCAAATGTAAAAGGTTCTGGACTTTGTAATCTTGCAGTTATATTAAAATAGCAGCTGCCAATAAATTCAGAACTTCAAACTCCTTACTACTCAAGCCTGGATATTAATGTAGTATAAAGCTGTAACCTTGAAGTAGCAAAGCTAAAGGACAGACTTCCATCATTTAAGTTCAAGTCACCAAGAGACCAGGTACAGCTGAATAAAACTTCTAGTCTTTGCGACTCAGCATACCTAACAATCTTCACATCTTTCTCTGTCTACTCTAGGATTCTCTCTACTTCCCCTGTGCTAATGGCATAAACGTCTCCTAGGCCAGCATTCAGCACCTAGGAACTTGCCCTCCTCTTGCATCCTGGGTCAATCCTCTGTTGTGGGATGAAGCACACAGCTTACTCCTACCCCCCTAGGATGGTTCTCTGAGGGGTTTCACTGGCTGTAGCTACTTCTAGTGCAGAGCATAGAACACTGAAATAATGCTACAGCTATAAAATCCCAGCTACTCTGACCTTCATTACTTCATTAGGCTAAATTCCAGCTGCAGGTGGGATCAAGCAAATAGCTATTTGAAGTTGAGTCAAGGAGGCTACCCTCAGCTTCTTCACAATTAGTTGCAGTGCTGGCTTTAATCTGTGTACAGCTTTGACTTGCATTACAGTGATTCTTGTTTAACCACAAAATGTAGTAACAGCAATGGAACTTGATGCCATCATAGTGAATTGCTCTCAAGTGCTGTGAGCATTCCTCATCCAGTACATACTGGCCTAAAACTTAAATTTTCTTAAATAGAATTTATTTATCTGCCTAGTACAAGATAGAGCATTTTCTCAGTTGTGTTAGGGTTTATACTTACTGATTTCTTCTTATGGAACTTGTATGATGCTGGTAGGTCATACCTAAGTTCTGTGAACAGTACGAAGAATACTTGTTACGCTAGGATGACTATAAGTCAGTTGAGTTACACCCCACAGCCATGTTCTTGTATTGCCCACCTCTGTTGCCCCCTGACTGGGTAACCATGTTAACCTCTGGACTAGATCATGACTGGAGATTTAAGCCAACTACATCACACAGTATGTGGATGGCTGAAATCCAGTTGTGTTTCAAGCATTCATGCAATTTCCATGTCTCAGGCTGTACAACTGTATAAAACATTCAGCTGGTGATATTTGAGAATTGGGAAGATACCTGAACAACTGTCAGAAAAATATTTAGGTGACTGTAAGGACAGGATGCTTTTTTGTGTCAGAACTGACCTGTACTTTGCTGCTGTTATTCTGCAGCAATCACCTTACGAAGCAGAAGGTAGGTGACTTCTGCTCTAAGGCAAAATCTAGTCCAGGGAAAAATCCGACTCTAGTTCTGCACAGAATATTTATTCCTTAGAGCTTTACTTCGTGCCTGCATGTATTGTAGCCAGGTAGCAAGATATTTTAAAAAAAAAAAAGCTGCTTAAAGACCTGTGTCATTTATAATTTTCAGTGTTAAATCATACTTAACTTTACCTCAGGCTGTCAAGACTGGCTAGTAGTGTTACAGATATTATCCCCAAACAAAATGTTTCTTATTTTTCCTGGAACAACGAATTAACCTTACCTGCTATGACTTCCATCTTCACTTCCCATTCATCTGCTTTCTTTTGAATGTGCTACAATATTAAATAGATACAGGTAAACTTAAAAGCTCTTTTCTGCGCTGTCATATAAACATCTATACCCCATACTTATTTAAGAAGTCTCCTGTGCTTTTGTTTTTCAAGCTGAAACACTAGATCACATACTTCTCTTGATGTATGTGCAATCACGGTTATTCAACATGATTAGTATTTACCAAGTATTTATTAGTTATTTATTAGTATTTACCAAACAAATTTCCTACCCCATAAAGGTGTTAACAAATCAATGACGCTATAGACAGCATCATTAAATGCCAGCTACTTCATTGCCTGGTTAATGCCCTTCTGAAATGAAGGACCTACCTGCCGTGTTGAAGTTTTGTGAAGGGAATATACAGCTGTTTTTGCCATTTGTAAAGCAGTTTTCAGAAAAATCATATCCATTCCTAAAAGAAATGTTGAAATTATTCAAATTGTTAGACACAAGCTTAAACTAGAGGATTTAAATACCTGCTTCATGCTTCAGTTTTCCTGGAGTAATAGCTATTTGAGGAGCAGCACTGAATAAAGGTACATAATGTATTTCTAAAACTTACCCAATTGCATTTACTAAGAGAGAAAAATTATAGGG
The DNA here is from genome assembly GCA_033628505.1 of Tringa tobata. Taxonomy (NCBI): domain Eukaryota; kingdom Metazoa; phylum Chordata; class Aves; order Charadriiformes; family Scolopacidae; genus Tringa; species Tringa tobata. The sequence continues at coordinate 3,909,183 of JAHREE010000444.1, forward strand.
ATATGAAATAGCTAGTATTGTTTATTTCAAACCCAGCAACTGTTGATTGCAATGCTGAAGTTGTTGATTTCTACTTAGGAAACTGATTCCAGATCAGCAAAACTCTAGGTAATTACAATAGGTAATTGAGATAAAGAAGGGAGATGTTTCATCGAAAGTGTTTCTTTTCCTATTTCATTCCTAATAATTTCTAACTGACTTTCAGAATTACCAACCTTTATTATGCTTGGTGCCAAATGGAGGGTTCATAATAACTGTATCAAAAGCCTCTGCCATGCTGTCAGACAAAGAACAGACATCACACTGAACCATGTCGATGTTCGTGAGCTCAAAGTCTTCAATATTGCTATTAAATATTTCCAGCGCATCTGGATCTATGTCAAACCCCACACACAATCTATTAAAAAAAAAAAAGTGCCACATATTAGTCTCTTGCAAAATAAAACGGTGTTTAAATTGTATAGTAGAGTTAAAAGAATCTGTGCACACAACTCGTTTTACCTAGGAAATGTAACAAGCATACGCTATAAATTCAGTGCTGATAAAAATGCAAGTAGCTCTATTGCCCTTTCCCAAATACCCTTTCCAAGTTTGTGAAGGAAGTTTCATTTGTTCATTTAGTGCTTCAGGGGAAACCAAATGTTATGACTTCCAAATTCATGGCAACTGTCCATCACTTCCACTACTCAAATGATTATTGACTGTCTACGCATATTAAATAGCCTCATTATGCACCAGATTAAATACCTAAAATTAGTTTAGTTCAGCATTGTTCTATGTTCTAATCTTATTTTCTACTCTTCTGTGCAAGAAAAAAACACAACCAGTATTAAATAAAGCATTAAATACTTACCCTGCTCCTAACATTGTGCTTCCAATGCTGAGCATGCCACAACCACATCCTAAATCTGCAACTGTTTTGTTTTCAATATCGTCAAAAGTATTGTGAATTGTATAAAGCATACATGCTGGATAAAAAAGAAACAACAACAAAACAAACAAAAATCACAGGTCAATATCAAATCTGCATCTGATTAATCCAGAAAAGTTACTTCTGCCTTCAGAGAACTCTGAATTAAGGGTTTCTTGCAATACAAAGATGTTCTCATTGCCTGTAATTCTCTTTTTCATTTATATGTGAAAACAAGTCAAAACCAGCTTGATGAGTTACAGAACTCTAAATCTTTGGTGGAGAGAACACACATAGAGCTGTGAGTATTGTTTGTGGAAGAAGTATGCCTCTATGTTTGGGGAGAAACAATAGATGTAAAATATTGGAAAAATAATAACTAAGGTATGGATGAGTATATACACTTTTACTGTTTCTTGTACATCATGAAATAAGTCCATTTCAGCTTTCTCATTTACAGTTTAAGATGTTTCCATCACAACATTATCTTTTAAATCAACTGACTTGATTTTTTTTGATTGTACGTTAACAGTGTACTTCTAATGAAATTATCAGATCATTAAAAAACGATTAACTACATTCCTGCCAGATACAATTACTCAACTACTTTCAGTGTAAAGGCTTCAAATGAGATAATGCAGTAGAAACATATTATTTTTTAAATAATTTTAAAGTGCTGATGAAGAACTAGTAAAAGAGACACCGGTGCCGTCGGTAACCTCTACCTGCGATATGAGGTCTTGTTGGGTACTGCTCAAGGAGTAGTTTGGGACTTTCAAAAGTATCGACTTGTTGAAGACAGCTTTCCAGTTCTTTAAGCTTCATGTTTACGGTTTAACTGAGGAAAATAACGTGTAATCAGTTGCAATGACATAAATAAACGATATATTATTTTATACTTAAAATCCCGCCGCGCTCCTCTCCGTCTCCCAGGTGTTCCACGCAGGGGTTTCAGGGATCCAGCTGACGGCCCACCCATCACCGGGGGACACACAAGCGCGGGGCCGGCTAACGGGAGGCCGTTCTCGGACCGCGGCAGCCCCTTTCCTCAGGCACCGCCGGTAACCGGCTCCCGCCTCGGAGGCCCCTCGGCCCGGGACTCCGCTCCTACCGCCAGGCCCCGCCCGCCGCCGAGAGGGGCGTCCAGCCCTCAGCGGAGCAGGAACCGAGCCCCGGGGGACCTCCACCACCCCGCCCGCCCGGGCTCTCGCCGGCGGAGCCGCAGTCCCACGCACACCNCCGGCTCCCGCCTCGGAGGCCCCTCGGCCCGGGGCTCCGCTCCTACCGCCAGGCCCCGCCCGCCGCCGAGAGGGGCGTCCAGCCCTCAGCGGAGCAGGAACCGAGCCCCGGGGGACCTCCATCACCCCGCCCGCCCGGGCTCTCGCCGGCGGAGCCGCAGGCCCACGCACACCTCCACCCCATGCCGTGGCAGCGCCGCCACTCACCGCAGCCCGGCGGGGCAGGCTGAGGGGCCGGGCCGGGCCGAGCGCCGCCGAGCACTTCCGCCGCGCCCCGAGCCAACCCCCGGCGCCGCGCCCCGCCCCCTGAGGCAGGGCTACCGACCCGTCCCGGGCAAACGGGGAGGTGCGGGGGGTGAAACGCAACGAAACTTTACCCTTCTTGCCACTAACAGCTGTGACCCGTCACGCACTATGAACGTGATACGTTTCATTACAACCTGACGCGTCACCGCCGCTGGGTGCCGGTGAAAGCACGGCCCCCGGGTGCGTCCCCTCAGCGCGGAGAGGGACCTCTGCCGGTCCGGCGGGAAGGGCGGTCCTTGAGAGGAAAATGAGAGATTCACTGGCTTTTCTCATGTTTTCCTCCCCATGGCCCCGGGGGGAGACCCACCGCGTCGTGTGCCCGCCATTCCCTGCCCCTGAGGGGCCGCTCCGCCGGTCACCGGGAGACAAGGCGGAACGGCCAGCAGAGGGGTGTCCGCCTCGGGGTTTTGTGGCTGTCAGAATAATGGTTACTTTCTTTTAGGGAGAGGGTTAGGTTGAGGGTTTTTTTTAATAATTTCTTCCATTACACAGTTGAAAATCTATTTAAAACTGTTGATCCGCATGTAAAGCTGCGGTAACTCGCACCCAAACACACTCTCTCCCGCCGGGAGCGAGCGGAGGCTCCCCGGTCCCTCAGGGCATGGGGCTGCGGGTGGCCCC